>JXCR01079279.1:5457-25365 GCA_002079205.1 Phalaenopsis hybrid cultivar
TATGGTAGGGACAGTAGTCAGGCTCCTCAACATTGTCTGCTTTTTCTGGTTTTCTTGGATTGAAGCCGCATCCTCTATTTGAGGAGATTCTTAAAGATCTTTTTGAGGTAATGTCATTTGACAGAATATGACTGAGATTTTTTTTGATCTAAGGTCTGACCCTTCTACTTTTTAGAAGAAGGGTGAGCTTGCTCGACAGACAGGATTGGCCTTTTTAGCCTACCATCGGTTGTCGTCAAGGCTAAGCTCTCTTCCATCCTCCTTAAAGGGAAGACTGAAAAGGGCTTTTTGCCTTTAGCCTTATCATCTGATTTTAACGTTAGAGACGTTGTGCTATTTTGTAAGTTGGCTACTCTTTCTATCAAGACTTCAAAGGTTTTGATGGAGGTGATCTTGAAAAAAAACAGAGATCAGACCCTTGATTTTGCCCATAAGTAGCGCAACGACATGCTGCTCTTGAAGGAGTGGCTCACACTTCATGCTCAAGTTGCATCATCGAATAATGAAGTTTATTAAGGGCTCGTTAGCTTACTGGTGAGATAAGATTAGGTCGCTCAAAGTGACTTGGTGATGTGCCCAAATGAAGCATTTTACGAATGTATCTTCTAGCTCGGAGAACGTTCTGAAGGTGCCGTTTGGAAAATTGACATACCAATCAAAGGCAAACCTCCTAAGCTAGTAACAAAAAGCCGGAGGAGTAAGGCATCATTATTTCCAATGTTGTAGCACAAAACCTAGAGCTGAGTGATGTGTTGGTGAGGATTCTCAACTCCCTCAAAAGGACAAAAATGTGGAGGAACGAAACTTGGAACGGTATGTATTCGTATGCCATGGCGTAGAGCCTACCTCAACGCACGATGGTATCTCCCTACTGGGCTGCTAGATTGGCTCTTACTTTTGCATCTATTAAAGACTGAAGATGTGAGTCCGACTGTACATACTCATTTTTAGAAATATCAAAAGAGGTAACACGAACAAGTCTTGTCGGTTCAGACGGTGCGACAACCATCACTTAACGTGTCTCTACCCGTGTCAAAGGTGAGACTACATCAGACCCAGCCCGGTCGGCCTGTAACGCAACAATTTGTGCAATAAGGATTGTTATTTGGCTCTGTAGAAGGGCGATAGTTTCTTTCAAACTGTCTCCCCCTTGATTAATCACAAAGGAGTTTTGAACCTCTACGAGCTCATTACGGTCAACCTCCTTGAGGTCATGTGACGGATCATCGGTAGAGGATCTTTGACCCCGAGTGGTCACTACAAAAACATGAAGTTTTTCATCTCAAAATAGTGAAGCTCCTCTCCGAGGAGATCATTCTTTTTGAGGGGTTTTCAAAAATATTAGAGAACACACTAGACAAGTTTTCCTCAGGATCAAACTCAGGCCCACCCTCTGCGATCAACTGGAAGAGAGACTTGTCCCAAAATCGGGAAATTAGCCCCCATAACAGGAGGTGAAACCGCAAGAGGTACAACGGTGGAGTTCTTTCGGACCCACCTCCTCTCGGGTGGGCGATAACCCTTTCTCAAATAAAAATGCGAGGAGTATCTGGAGGGTGTACCCCGAATCTAGCCTCGCTACCAAAAATATTAGAAGCAGGATACTAACAGTAAGAAAACAAACCCTTATCTTTATTATCCTTAATGGAAGGAGGTACAGTAAGAGTTGCAGCCATTTTCGTTAAAGAAGTGGTGGTAAATGGAACAAAACCAAGCTCTGGGATAGCCCCATAAGACTTCATATCCAAAGCCTCTTGGGACACTTGAATGGGCTCGATGATCTGTACTATAGAGCGCAAGGACCCCAAACTCATATCGAACCAACAGGTGGTCCCCGGTCTCCTACTACATGGATGTTGTAGGCGAGAAGCAGTGGAGAGTTGCTCCATGACTCATTTGGACATCTCTGAATCCTGAGCCACGAGCTTCTCCCTAGTGACAGGACCTTATCCTATCATAGAGGTAACTACTCTGGTGATTTTCTTTGGTAGAAAATTTGTAGCAACGTGATCAAAGTGGACAGTGGATTGTAAAGAACTCATGTCATGAGGCGGGGAACGCCTTCTAGAAATTCTGGCGGGAACGTATTCTGCACAACCAAAAAAAATAGCAAACTAATTCTCCTTTAGAGGATTCGAGGACTCTACCTTGGATGGAACCATAATAGTAGGAAGGACATATTGTCGGATCTGTAACAACCTGTTTCTGATCCTCCAGACCCTCCTACCTAACTTCGGAGCGAGAGCAGCCTCAGAGGGACATAAGGCAACAGGCGCTAGACCCACAATAGGGACAATAGTAGCAATAGCAGTGTCGCATGAAGACCTACCTACTGGCGGTAGGGGCAACAGTGAAAAAATGATGGAACGGCCCGACAACCTAGAGAAGACTGAAAGGCACTGTAACACCTCGCCATCAGCCATTGGCCTCTTCTTTAAAATAGAGGTAAGCTCGATGCAAGCTACCATAGTCAGAACAACTCAACATGTATGACTCCCATTTCGAGAGGGAGGGCACAGAGCGGATGCCTCAGCGGGCATAGGATTAACTATGGTAATCTGAACAGGTTGCTTAAAAGAACTGGAGGTGATATTTCCCTCGGGAGCACTAAAAACACTTGGGGAAAAGGAGACTATGTTTTCCTTGGTAGTAGCAATCGTAACCATCTTTTCACTTGTCATGTATGTCAAGTAGAAAGAGATAAAAATTACAAAAAATAGAAATTTCAAAGAAAAAAAATCAAAACATAGTATAACGACATCGATGCATGCAAATATACAGCAACCGACCTATCGAGGGTGCAAAAAGGGACGGAAGTTCTTCAAGTTGCTAACCATAGAAACTGAAATATGGATCTGAAATCCAAGGTTTAATTGGACACAATAGTGGCACTTCGATGAGAAAGAAGCTTGGTCATCAAAATGACAAGCATAATCCCTTCAAATGGAGAGAGCACACTACTCCTGGTGGCTCCACAGAACAAGCACATTCACCTAAATAGAAAACTCCACATGAAACAAGGTAGATTCTTCTCCATATGAGTTTTCATTCTTACAGATACACTAGAACTCACAAGAGCAAAAGTCACATGGTAAAGAGAAAGCCTTCCCCCCAGCGGAGTCTCCATTTTGTTTTCATTTATTTTCTCTTTTATTTTAGAACGAGTCGCCAGCCTGTCGATCGTCATATACTTCTTTTATTAGAATAAATCTCCCTCACGAATCAGATCAGTGATTTGAAGAAGAGAGGAATCAAATAAGAAAGGACATACAACAAATCAACAAATAAGAGAAAAAACACACAATGTGGAGAGCCTACGTGCAGTAAACCTTGCAAGGATAGGTTAAGAGTGTTTGCCCAAACAAGGTCGGGTGAAAGCACCTTAAACTAATATCTGTAAAAGAATATCTACGTAGACTACCCGTAACCAGAGATTTAGGTGTAGGTTCCTGTTATAGGGTCAAGAGCACTCCCAAGGGGATGTATCCCACTTCATTAAATACAACTTGGGGGTACCCAAGAATAATTTTGATAAAAGGAGTTTCGCTTGGATTATCGTGAACCTGGGGCAATAAGTACTAAAACTAAGGTTATTCCATGTGGGAATAGTCCTGATGCTTCAAAGCTCGCACTAAGCCATCGGGCAGAGAGTGAGTATCTCACATCCCGAATGGGCAGCGGTTCATCGGTACACGAGGCCCACAGAATAACCTAAATCAGCTTGACAAGGATATCCCAACTTGTGAAAGCACGTTTGGGACATAAGGGCAGAGGACAAATCATCGTATCTCAAATGGGTGGTAGCTCATCGAAATCAGGTCGTCAAGGTGATATCAACGAAGTCAAGGAGCGACAGGTCTCAAAGGGGCTCAACAAAAAGGAAGGTAGAGTGATCCTACAAAGGTAGAGGTAACTGGGTTGTGGTAGTAAGGACCCATCATTAACAGCTACTAGGACCCTAAGCTACCTGATCATGACTGTAGTTGACCCAACACGTCCTGAAATCCCCGGTCAGCAATCCGTAAATTACGTCATCCAGGGGGATTTCGGTATCCCTAAGTTCAAAGAAAAGAAACTCTATCCTATGAATATAAGTTGGAGCTCTAAGAGGTGGTACTTATACGTGCCAAAGTGGCAAGGATTTCTGAGGAAAGAAAAGAAAGTGGAGGTTCAACTCCAAAGCTAGAAACGCTCCAAACAAAAGCACTTAAACCTTGTCTGGGTCACGAAGCCTTTTAACACCCTAGGCACTCTAGACAACCACCTAAAAAAGGTATGTTGAGCCAGTCAGCTTAAAGAAGCATGGCGGCTCCTCCTCAGAACACGCAAATATAAATGCAATTATCTAGAGCGGTCCTTAAGTATTGTGGAGGCCCTATTAATATAATCAAGAAAAAAGTGAAATTTTTAAATCCTAAATTTTATTTATCTTGAATAATTTATTTAGGATTTTTTTAGAAAATTAGGAATTTAAGTTCAAAAGAGCCTAAGTTCCATCGTGAAATTTCAGATAAACCACAAAAAGAAATAATATAAAACGATCCAACATGCAAAGGCACACGAGAAGAGAAAGAGAAAGACAACACCCTAAAAGAATATATAAATAGGCCAAATGTTGTTAGATCGACAACATAATCCAGTGAAATTAGTAAAAGCAGCTGGACTCCACATATACATGCTTAGTCCTAAGTCTATACAATAATGTAAAATTCAGAATTAAGGTACGGAACACGAGCTACTGCTCCTAGTCCTCGTCACATGGTTCGACGCGTCATCCACCTTGAAACTCATGCCCGTACCTTATTTCTGATACAGACCCTGCTAAGACTCTATTGAATAAATTTGAAAAAGAAAATAAAGACTCAAACTGCATAAAACAAAAGTTAGCGAGTACGCCATGCATCGCAAAAAAATTAACAAGTCGTGCCTTATAATTGGGGAAGCTAAAGAGCATATGCAAGAAATGATTAGAAATCATTATATGCTCCCCCATAATAGCCCTGTGTGAGTGTGTATAAATAGGCACGGTACCTGTAGAAGATCGTCTTAACATACTATCACACACAAAAGAGCATGAAAACGCACTAAAAAAGCAAGAAGATGACACATGGCTAGTACAAAACAATACATCACACAAAAATAGCCAGGGGTGTCAAAAAATACTACCTAGCACCCTAAATCCTAGCCTATCACACAATCTAATAAAATGTGCTTCAACCTAGTTTCTTAGTGCAAGATAAGTATGGGTGTAGTATGACTTTGATGGGGTCGCCTTAACGATCCCATCTTAAAGATCCAATGGATCTAAAAGGTGTCACAGAGGGAGGTGGAAAAAGTTAGATATGTTGGATTCTTAACACAGTCATGCTCATGTCAGTCCCGATGACTTAATTCACATTGCTCCTCGAGAACGACCCAACGAGCAATGCTCATTAAGGCATCGCGACAAACACAGGAGTTGTTGACCTCACTTTTGGTTGAGGTTTAGTTTTTCTCTTTAGTAGCCTAGAGTCTACCCATAGGTCTTTTTTGTTGACTATTCCTAGAAAACTAGAAAAGGAACCCTCACCATTAAAATTCTAAACTCCCCTTTGCTCAACTTAAGGCTCTACATATTGGTTCTAACCTCTAGCACTTAGTAGGTGGGGTCATTTTGGGGGAGCTCAAGGAGAGTTCCCATAGGACTATTTGACCTTATGGATGGCCTTGGGTGCTAGTCTGGAGCTAAGCCACTCACTTTCACTCACTTTCACTCACTCTCACTCACAATCACTCACAACTATAAACCCAAAATTTCTTGACTTTGATCCCTTGATCTTTTGGGAGACTCATTCAGATGGTGCTCTAAACCCACTGGCTCTAGGCTAGGGTTTAGCTAAGACCAATACATAGAGGACCCAAATGGGGTTTTCATTGGTCCATAGCTCATATATGGCAGTTGGTACGCTAACCCTACCAAAATATTCAACTTGGTCTTTTGCCCCTAAATACCCCCAGATTACATAAATACCATTGAAACCCCAAATTTTCCCAAAATACCCAAATTTGTTCAAAATTAATTTAAAACCTTTTGAAAATACCGAAGTTACTAAAAACTACCAAAAAAATTCTAAATTTACAAAAATATCCCGAAAATGACCAAAATTACAAAAATACTCTTGGTACCCCAAATATTCCCAAAACCTCCAAAATCACTCCAAATGTCTCCAAAACCAATTTGGACCCTTCAATTGAACCTAAGTTGGCCAATTTAACAATTTTGACCAAAACCCCCAAATTGTCTTTAAGGGCCCAATTTCCCAAAATTTACCTCAAATGTCCATCAATTTGAGCCCAATTTTCTTCAATTTCCATTATAAACTTAAATTAAGCTTTTATATGACCAATATAAACTAAATCCAATCCTAATTGGCCCATGCTTTGAGCTCAATTTTGACTAAGTCAAACCCCCAATTTTGGCCCTATGACTTAATCCCACAAAATTGAACCCCGTAGCCTACCCAATTTACCCCAATTTGAATCATAAACTCTTCATAACAATAATACACACCAAAATTGACCTTCAATTGGCCTTAGTGAAGCCTTAATTTCATTTAATTTTTTCCCCAAATCCAAAATTTCCCAAATTCCCCCCAAATTGGTCATGCCTCCAAATTCCACCAAATTGATTGGCCTNCACATGCCTAGTCCTAAGTCTATACAATAATTTAAAATTCAGAATTAAGGTACGGGACACGAGCTACTGCTCCTAGTCCTCGTCACATGGTTCGACGTGTCATCCACCTTGAAACTCATGCCCGTACCTTATTTCTGATACAGACCCTGCTAAGACTCTACTAAATAAATTTGAAAAAGAAAATAAAGACTCAAACTGCATAAAACAAAAGTTAGCGGGTACGCCATGCATCGCAAAAAAATTAACAAGTCGTGCCTTATAATTGGGGAAGCTAAAGAGCATCTGCTAGAAATGATTAGAAATCATTATATGCTCCCCCATAATAGCCCTGTGTGAGTGTGTATAAATAGGCACGGTACCTGTAGAAGATCGTCTTAACATACTATCACACACAAAAGAGCATGAAAACACACTGAAAAAGCAAGAAGATGACACATGGCTAGTACAAAACAATACATCACACAAAAATAGCAAGGGGTGTCAAAAAATACTACCTAGCACCCTAAATCCTAGCCTATCACACAATCTAACAAAATGTGCTTCAACCTAGTTTCTTAGTGCAAGATAAGTATGGGTGTAGTATGACTTTGATGGGGTCGCCTTATCGACCCCATCTTAAAGATCTAATGGATCTAAAAGGTGTCACAAAGGGATGTGGAACAATTTAGATATGTTGGATTCTTAAAACAGTCATGCTCATGTCAGTCCCGATGACTTAATTCGCATTGCTCCTCGAGAACGACCCAACGAGCAATGCTCATTAAGGCATCGCGACAAACACAGGAGTTGTTGGCCTCACTTTTGGTTGAGGTTTAGTTTTTCTCTTTAGTATCCTAGAGTCTACCCATAGGACTTTTTTGTTGACTATTCCTAGAAGACTAGAAAAGGAACCCTCACCATTAAAATTCTAAACTCCCCTTTGCTCAACTTAAGGCTCTATATATTGGTTCTAACCTCTAGCACTTAGTAGGTGGGGTCATTTTGGGGGAGCTCAAGGAGAGTTCCCATAGGACTATTTGACCTTATAGATGGCCTTGGGTGCTAGTCTGGAGCTAAGCCACTCACTTTCACTCACTTTCACTCACTCTCACTCACAATCACTCACAACTATAAACCCAAAATTTCTTGACTTTGATCCCTTGATCTTTTGGGAGACTCATTCAGATGGTGCTCTAAACCCACTGGCTCTAGGCTAGGGTTTAGATAAGACCATTACATAGAGGACCCAAATGGGGTTTTCATTGGTCCATAGCTCATATATGGCAGTTGGTACGCTAACCCTACCAAAATATTCAACTTGGTCTTTTGCCCCTAAATACCCCCAGATTACATAAATACCATTGAAACCCCAAATTTTCCCAAAATACCCAAATTTGTTCAAAATTCATTTAAAACCTTTTGAAAATACCCAAGTTACCAAAAACTACCCAAAAAATTCTAAATTTACAAAAATACCCCAAAAATGACCAAAATTACAAAAATACTCCTGGTATCCTAAATATTCCCAAAACCTCCAAAATCACTCCAAATATCTCCAAAACCAATTTGGACCCTTCAATTGAACCTAATTTGGCCAATTTGACAATTTTGACCAAAACCCCCAAATTGTCTTTAAGGGCCCAATTTCCCCAAATTTACCTCAAATGTCCATCAATTTGAGCCCAATTTTCTTCAATTTCCATTATAAACTTAAATTAAGCTTTTATATGACCAATAAAAACTAAATCCAATCCTAATTGGCCCATGCTTTGAGCTCAATTTTGACTAAGTCAAACCCCCAATTTTGGCCCTATGACTAAATCCCACAAAATTGAACCCCGTAGCCTACCCAATTTACCCCAATTTGAATCATAAACTCTTCATACCAATAATACACACCAAACTTGACCTTCAATTGGCCTTAGTGAAGCTTTAATTTCATTTAATTTTTGCCCCAAATCCAAAATTTCCCAAATTCCCCCCAAAATGGTCATGCCTCCAAATTCCACCAAATTGATTGGTCTAAGCCTAAATTTGACATCCAATTTATGTGTAAAAATCTTCATGATGTTCATATAGACCATTATCAATAATCAATTTGGACTTAGCCCAAGCCTAGCCCAAGCCTAGCCCAGTCTAGACCCAAGTCTAGCCCAACTTACCCAAATTGATCAAAATTTCAAAATCCTTCAAAATGAACCCCCAATTGAACTCAAAATCATTTCAATCCTTCACCAAGAACCTTCATTACAATCACATATACAATTTTGATCAATTAATTTGGCTTAAAGTCATGGCTAGCCTAACCCAAACCCAACCTTTGGTCATTTGGACACACATTGGACCCATACACCAAAATTAGCTTAGCCNTACATGCTTAGTCCTAAGTCTATACAATAATGTAAAATTCAGAATTAAGGTACGGAACACGAGCTACTGCTCCTAGTCCTCGTCACATGGTTCGACGCGTCATCCACCTTGAAACTCATGCCCGTACCTTATTTCTGATACAGACCCTGCTAAGACTCTATTGAATAAATTTGAAAAAGAAAATAAAGACTCAAACTGCATAAAACAAAAGTTAGCGAGTACGCCATGCATCGCAAAAAAATTAACAAGTCGTGCCTTATAATTGGGGAAGCTAAAGAGCATCTGCTAGAAATGATTAGAAATCATTATATGCTCCCCCATAATAGCCCTGTGTGAGTGTGTATAAATAGGCACGGTACCTGTAGAAGATCGTCTTAACATACTATCACACACAAAAGAGCATGAAAACGCACTAAAAAAGCAAGAAGATGACACATGGCTAGTACAAAACAATACATCACACAAAAATAGCCAGGGGTGTCAAAAAATACTACCTAGCACCCTAAATCCTAGCCTATCACACAATCTAATAAAATGTGCTTCAACCTAGTTTCTTAGTGCAAGATAAGTATGGGTGTAGTATGACTTTGATGGGGTCGCCTTAACGATCCCATCTTAAAGATCCAATGGATCTAAAAGGTGTCACAGAGGGAGGTGGAAAAAGTTAGATATGTTGGATTCTTAACACAGTCATGCTCATGTCAGTCCCGATGACTTAATTCACATTGCTCCTCGAGAACGACCCAACGAGCAATGCTCATTAAGGCATCGCGACAAACACAGGAGTTGTTGACCTCACTTTTGGTTGAGGTTTAGTTTTTCTCTTTAGTAGCCTAGAGTCTACCCATAGGTCTTTTTTGTTGACTATTCCTAGAAAACTAGAAAAGGAACCCTCACCATTAAAATTCTAAACTCCCCTTTGCTCAACTTAAGGCTCTACATATTGGTTCTAACCTCTAGCACTTAGTAGGTGGGGTCATTTTGGGGGAGCTCAAGGAGAGTTCCCATAGGACTATTTGACCTTATAGATGGCCTTGGGTGCTAGTCTGGAGCTAAGCCACTCACTTTCACTCACTTTCACTCACTCTCACTCACAATCACTCACAACTATAAACCCAAAATTTCTTGACTTTGATCCCTTGATCTTTTGGGAGACTCATTCAGATGGTGCTCTAAACCCACTGGCTCTAGGCTAGGGTTTAGATAAGACCATTACATAGAGGACCCAAATGGGGTTTTCATTGGTCCATAGCTCATATATGGCAGTTGGTACGCTAACCCTACCAAAATATTCAACTTGGTCTTTTGCCCCTAAATACCCCCAGATTACATAAATACCATTGAAACCCCAAATTTTCCCAAAATACCCAAATTTGTTCAAAATTCATTTAAAACCTTTTGAAAATACCCAAGTTACCAAAAACTACCCAAAAAATTCTAAATTTACAAAAATACCCCAAAAATGACCAAAATTACAAAAATACTCCTGGTATCCTAAATATTCCCAAAACCTCCAAAATCACTCCAAATATCTCCAAAACCAATTTGGACCCTTCAATTGAACCTAATTTGGCCAATTTGACAATTTTGACCAAAACCCCCAAATTGTCTTTAAGGGCCCAATTTCCCCAAATTTACCTCAAATGTCCATCAATTTGAGCCCAATTTTCTTCAATTTCCATTATAAACTTAAATTAAGCTTTTATATGACCAATAAAAACTAAATCCAATCCTAATTGGCCCATGCTTTGAGCTCAATTTTGACTAAGTCAAACCCCCAATTTTGGCCCTATGACTAAATCCCACAAAATTGAACCCCGTAGCCTACCCAATTTACCCCAATTTGAATCATAAACTCTTCATACCAATAATACACACCAAACTTGACCTTCAATTGGCCTTAGTGAAGCTTTAATTTCATTTAATTTTTGCCCCAAATCCAAAATTTCCCAAATTCCCCCCAAAATGGTCATGCCTCCAAATTCCACCAAATTGATTGGTCTAAGCCTAAATTTGACATCCAATTTATGTGTAAAAATCTTCATGATGTTCATATAGACCATTATCAATAATCAATTTGGACTTAGCCCAAGCCTAGCCCAAGCCTAGCCCAGTCTAGACCCAAGTCTAGCCCAACTTACCCAAATTGATCAAAATTTCAAAATCCTTCAAAATGAACCCCCAATTGAACTCAAAATCATTTCAATCCTTCACCAAGAACCTTCATTACAATCACATATACAATTTTGATCAATTAATTTGGCTTAAAGTCATGGCTAGCCTAACCCAAACCCAACCTTTGGTCATTTGGACACACATTGGACCCATACACCAAAATTAGCTTAGCCACCCTAAAGCCACCAAATTTATGACTCCACAACCACTGAACACACTCCATGGACCAGGCTAAACCCCCTTAGACCAGCCATGGTGAGCTATGGACCATTGGATCCCTAGATTAAGGGATTAATGCATATTTATGGACCTTAACCAAAAATCTCCCCCATCATCACTTGCCATTGTCGGAGCTAAATTTTCGAGCTCAATTTCAGCTGAAAATAGGACAAGTTTGGCCACATATCCATAGTGCACCAAATCTCAATTGAACTTGCCCACACCTTCGCCATAGTGAATGAAGACAAAGCCCCATCAAGGCCCCCTCACAGAGAGCCTCTACCATAGACTTTGATCAACACCCAAATTGGTCTTGATCAAATTTGGGTCTAGGCATTTCACATATGCAAGAGGCTTCATCCCTAGCCTCCTTGGACCTCCANCAAATCATTTCAATCCTTCACCAAAAACCTTCATTACAATCACATATACAATGTTGATCAATTAATTGGGCTTAAAGTCATGACTAGCCTAACCCAAACCCAACCTTTGGTCATTTGGACACACATTGGACCCATACACCAAAATTAGCCTAACCACCCTAAAGCCACCAAATTTATGACTCCACAACCACTGAACACACTCCATGGACCAGGCTAAACCCCCTTAGACCAGCCATGGTGAGCTATGGACCATTGGATCCCTAGATTAAGGGATTAATGCATATTTATGGACTTTAACCAAAAATCTCCCCCATCATCACTTACCATTGTCGGAGCTAAATTTTCGAGCTCAATTTCAGCCAAAAATAGGACAAGTTTGGCCACATATCCATAGTGCACCAAATCTCAATTGAACTTGCCCACACCTTCGCCATAGTGAATGAAGACAAAGCCCCATCAAGGCCCCCTCATAGAGAGCCTCTTCCATAGACTTTGATCAACATCCAAATTGGTCTTGATCAAATTTGGGTCTAAGCATTTCACATATGCATGAGGCTTCATCCCTAGCCTCCTTGGACCTCCACAAACATACCGAGCACCTCTAATTGAAGCTTCCCTTCTCAGAGCAAAGGTATTGAATCCCCCCTCTTCCCGAGCCTATTTTGACACTCCATGGGATTAGGGTTAATTTAATGGCATTTTTACCATATGGATATGTTCGTCTCACTTAGATGAGTCTATAAGATCAAACCCAATGGTTAAGAAATGAGTGAGATCTTAAGGTTTTAATATTAACGGTCATGGGTTCACACCAGCCGGGGACGAAGNTAATGGCATTTTTACCGTATGGATATGTTCGTCTCACTTAGATGAGTCTATAGGATCAAACCCAAATGAGTTTGGTTAAGAAATGAGTGAGATCTTAAGGTTTTAATATTAACGGTCATGGGTTCACACCAGCCGGGGACGAAGAAGCGGAGCCGTTAGATGGCGCATCTATCAGAAGGACGACTAGAATCACATTGGAACGGAGCTTGATACATAAAGCATGAGCCGAGTCAGTGGCTATGAGGATGGCGGTGTCTAACCAGAGCATGCCACGTAAGTCTTCAGAGCCATCGCATGATGTCGTGGCACCGCATGTTTAAGTAGGAAAANCAACCAGAGCATGCCACGTAAGTCTTCAGAGCCATCACATGATGTCGTGTCACCGCATGTTTAAGTAGGAAAATAGGGATTTATTTAATTCAGAAAATGTCCCCCACCTTCAAAAATATATATCTTAGTGTAGAAAAATCACAAAAATAAAATAAAACTATCGAAGTGCATATTGAACAAAGGAGAACAATGTGGAAAAGGTTTGAAGTTTATTTGATGTATATTTTATATTTAATTAATTAAATACTGTTCTAAGTATTTTGATTCTCCATGCATCGAAATATTTCACCATGGCTTAATATTTTGGCATATTGTTGCCTTTGTCATGGGTGATATTCCCTGATTTTTCCAAATTCAAAGGAGACACTTAGACAAAGATCTATATTTTTCAAGTTTATGCATCTGATTTGGAAAACTAATTATAATAATTAGCATGTTGCTTACAAAATCCAACAAAATTTTGGTAGGTTCACTGTGACCAGGGAACCCTAGGAAAAATTTGTTATGAGCTAAGTCATTAAGAACACACCTAATTTTCATAAAAACCTAAAATACAAAGGAAATTAATTTGGGAAAAATAAACATCTAAATGAATTGCTTTTAATTCTTCACTGTAATATAAAGTTCAGAGGACTTCCCATAAAAAATTCAAAACATTTGGAGTTCATTTGATAACCATTTTGATTTTCTAAGTTAAATNGAAAAATAAAATAAAACTATTGATGTGCTCAATGAACAAAGGAGAACAATGTGGAAAAGGTTTGAAGTTTATTTGATGTATATTTTATAGTTAATTAATTAAATACTTTTCTATGTATTTTGATTCTCCATGCATTGAAGTATTTCACCATGGCTTAATATTTTGGCATATTGTTGCCTTTGTCATGGGTGATATTCCCTGATTTTTCCAAATTCAAAGGAGACACTTAGACAAAGATCTATATTTTTCAAGTTTATGCATCTGATTTGGAAAGCTAATTATAATAATTAGCATGTTGCTTACAAAAATCCAACAAAATTTTGGTAGGTTCACTGTGACCATGAAACCCTAGGAAAAATTTGTTATGAGCTAAGTCATTAAGAACACACCTAATTTAAAGTTTAGAGGACTTAGTGTAGAAAAATTAATTTGGGAAAAATAAACATCTAAATGAATTGCTTTTAATTCTTCACTGTAATATAAAGTTTAGAGGACTTCCCATAAAAATTTCAAAACATTTGGAGTTCATTTGATAACCATTTTGATTTTCTAAGTTAAATGACACTTTAAACACTTAAAAAAATCATAATAATTAAAATACAACTCAAATATTTATGAAATTAGTTTTGGGAGCTCTCTGTGATTAGAGGAATTTTTAAAAAAAAAAATTGTAATTGAAGTAAAATTTTCTTTTCTAAGCATATTTTAAATTAGTGAATAATTAAAAATTAATAAAGGTCATAAAATTAATAAAATTCATGGAAATGTTCTAAATTATTTCTTAAGCACTTAGAAACAACTGGAGTATTTTCTTAATTTTCTATGTGAAGATATTGAATTTTAAAGCATAAAATAATTTTTAAAGGCTAAAAAAGAGTTTTCCTTNGAAAATGTTCTAAATTATTTCTTAAGCACTTAGGAACAACTGGAGTATTTTCATAATTTTCTAAGTGAAGATATTGAATTTTAAAGCATAAAATAATTTTTAAAGGCTAAAAAAGAATTTTCCTTAATTTCTCACTAATATAATTGTAATAATTCAAAGAAAAATCATAAAAAAATGAAATTTGTTTCTNGTTTTCCTTAATTTCTCACTAATATAATTGTAATAATTCAAAGAAAAATCATAAAAAAATGAAATTTGTTTCTCTTGGTTCTTTGACCTCACAGAGATTTAATAAAATTGTAAAACTTAATTTTCCACATTTAAAATATTTTATAATTAGTTAATACTCGTGAGCTTAAAATAATTTTGATAATTCAAATAACACTAAAAAAATCATGAAATTTGGTTTAAGTGATTCTCTGGTTTAAGTCTACCTCTAGTAAAAATTTCAAAGTGATTAGGATTTGCCTTGGTCAAGTTTTTGAAATTTCTTTGAAAAATCTTATTTTTGCATATAAATGATTATATAAATTAAAATAAATTTTGAAAAAAAATCACATTTTCTCCTCTCGTGTCTTAATTAACGCATGAGTGAGGAAGGATAAAAATTCCAAAGCCATTTGAATTAAATTTGAAGATATATGAAGTGATAGAGCCTTAGAGGNGATTTGCCTTGGTCAAGTTTTTGAAATTTCTTTGAAAAATCTTATTTTTGCATATAAATGATTATATAAATTAAAATAAATTTTGAAAAAAAATCACATTTTCTCCTCTCGTGTCTTAATTAACGTATGAGTGAGGTAGGATAAAAATTCCAAAGCCATTTGAATTAAATTTGAAGATATATGAAGTGATAGAGCCTTAGAGGCAAATCTATAACTTTGGAAATTTGGTCTTAATTAACATTTATGCTTAATTCAAGAAAGGAAAATGGGTAATCTTTGATCTTAATTAACATGTTCAGATGATTGGAACATAAGGAATTAATTGGTAGAAACCAATTTCACTTTTCTTAATTAAAGGATATATTTACAATCTCCATAATCATTAAAATTTGGAGGTCTATTAAATTAAATGATCTTAGACTTAGGGGTGATTTTTGTTGTAAATAGCTCACTAATTTAATACCCCTATTTGGTGTTCTAATGTCATTCAAACATTTTGATGATGAATTACTATCACTTAAAATTCAATTTCCTTAAAAAATTGCTAATGTATCCACCAAGGTCTTAAGGGCTTAATAGTGACCTAGGCTAAATCAAATTTGGGTAAATGAAGATTAGAAAAGTGAATGTAACTAGAATTTGAACACCTTTGAAAAAAACACTACAAGCCTAAGTTAAAGATAAAATTGTGAAGTGTCCTAATAGCATTAACTTGCGCTTTTCAAGAGTTTTCACCTACATAATTCTCAGATTAAATGACAAATAATAATCACCCTAGTCTTATGTATAATTGAAATATCAATGTCCACTAAACACTAGAGGTATTTACAGGATGAATTATTAAGCAACATAATAAGTTTAAATGAGCCTGAGACTTTTCATCAGGCGGTGAGAGGGAAGCATGGACCTGCTTCTTCCTCCTAACCTTATGGATACCTCAGAGGTCTACTAAACTTAGTATGTTTTGCTTAATGAAACCATCCTCAAATGAATTAATAGGGGCTCACCAAGCTATGATTTAGAATTTTTTAGATCACCAGAACCTTATCTTCCTGCTCTACATAAAATGCTTTTAATATATAAAAGCTCTCACATGCATTTTGAGCTTCAGTTGAAGATGAAGGGAAGACCATCCAGGTACATTTTTATTGCGATTTACTTACCTACATTTATTTGGTTTCCCGTACTTTACTTTTCAGTACGTGACTGTACTTACTTTCCTGCATGTATGAATAAAAAACACAAACCTACAAGTTAAACAACGATGTCACCCTCCATGAAAACCAAAACTGCTAGGATAGTCATCAACCAAAACTAAAATCAACCAAGATAAAATTCACTGCCACAACATTCAAAATATAAAACAACTCAAAATTTAATCACAAACATCACAAAAAAATAATTGCAAAAAAATTAAGACGTATCTATCGGATGATCGGGAATCCCTCAGAGGAGGTAACCTACGGTTGCTAACGAGGCTTCCCACGGTCTAAATAAAAGTATGGAACTCATTAAGTTGAGTTTAGTGAATTCATTTGGACTAAATGAATCCAATAAAAAATAGTGATACCAGAACGAGGGAACCATATGTCCTAACCTGTGTCGCTCTAATAAACATTTAAAGAACTACAATCATAAGGACATCTGATTTGACATCAAAACTTAACACACTAGAAATCTTGAACTCGCCACGACGAGGAGCTTGGAGCTAGCACTGTGGGCAGCACGACCATCTTCAACAGCAAGAGGAATTGCAACAACATATCCTTCTTTAGAATTAAACAACCAAGCCATAGGACTTCGAGATAGTTTGCTTATGCAACGTAAATCCTCACCTTATCAATAGGCCTTTATATAGCTCTACTGTACAATATAAGCCCTAACTCGTCTTAGGATTCTGAGGTTGTAGTTCGTAAAAACCTAAATCTTCACATCTTTTAGGTTATTTGTGTGATCATTTCACACAAATATAAGCCCTAAAAAAATAAAATTGGTAGGATCAAATATTTAAATACTTTCTCCTAAACACTGACGCCAAACAATAGGATAGAGTGGGAAGTCACCAAGGTTCTCCTCTTGATCTATGACATCCCCTAGTTCTTCCTTCTTTAGATTCTACAATAAAGTATTCCAAATTTGCGTCATTCTCATTTCATGCCTCTTTGTCTGATTTCGTTGAAAAGTCCTATCCTTTTGAACTCCTTAAAGATAATATTTCCTAATTTTTATCGAGAGTTTTTTTAAGTAACTTCATTCATTTAAGATGTAATTAACTATAGAGGCTTGCCCTCATAGGAAGCTTTTCCGAACATAGCTTAAAATAAACCCTATTTAATTCTTCATATTAAATAGGGGAAATTGTCAGCAAATAAAATAGTTTCGCAGATCAAATGGATGTCATATATTTCTTAGTTTATTTGATCGAGCCTCATCCTTAAGTCTTGATTTATCCTTCGGGATAGATACAAGGTTTGAGGTATATTGCTCTTTCATTTAAACTATGAAAAGTATGGGGTCAGTTTGATTTCATATTTTTCTAAAACTTATANCTGAGTTTAGTGAATTCATTTGGACTAAATGAATCCAATAAAAAATATTGATACCGGAACGAGGGAACCATATGTCCTAACCTGTGTTGCTCTAATCAACATTTAAAGAACTACAATCATAAGGACATCTGATTTGACATCATAACTTAACACACTAGAAAACTTGAACTCGCCACGACGAGGAGCTTGGATCTAGCACTGTGGGCAGCACGACCATCTTCAACAGCAAGAGGAATTGCAACAACATATCCTTCTTTAGAATTAAACAACCAAGCCATAGGACTTCGAGATAGTTTACTTATGCAACGTAAATCCTCACCTTATCAATAGGCCTTTGTATAGCTCTACTGTACAATATAAGCCCTAACTCGTCTTAGGATTCTGAGGTTGTAGTTCATAAAAACCTAAATCTTCACATCTTTTAAGTTATTTGTGTGATCATTTAACACAAATATAAGCCCTAAATAAATAAAATTGGCAGGATGAAATATTTAAATACTTTCTCCTAAACACTGACGCCAAACAATAGGACAGAGTGGGAAGTCACCAAGTTTCTCCTCTTTATCTATGACATCCCCTAGTTCTTCCTTCTTTAGATTCTACAATAAAGTATTCCAAATTTGCGTCATTCTCATTTCATGCCTCTTTGTCTGATTTCGTTGAAAAGTCCTATCCTTTTGAACTCCTTAAAGATAATATTTCCTAATTTTTATCGAGAGTTTTCTTAAGTAACTTCATTTATTTAATATGTAATTAACTATAGGGGCTTGCTCTCATAGGAAGCTTTTCCGAACATAGCTTAAAATAAACCCTATTTAATTCTTCATATTAAATAGGGGAAATTGTCAGCAAATAAAACAGTTTTGCAGATCAAACGGATGTCATATATTTCTTAGTTTATTTGATCGAGCCTCATCCTTAAGTCTTATATTTATCCTTCGGGATAGATACAAGGTTTGAGGTATAGTGCTCTTTCATTTAAACTATGAAAAGTATGGGGTCAGTTTGATTTCNAAACACGAGCTGTTCACGAACAAAGAGTTCTTTTAACAACCCTAATCATGTAGCCATAAGACAATAGGGGTTTGAGCAAAATTTAAAAATTATTATTTATATTAAAACATCATTCGAATCTAATTTAATAATTTTTATTCTATTTTCTTAATCAATATTTTAATTGATTATAAATCTTTGTAGCCTTGTAGTCAATAGGATTTTTTTTAAATACTGTTTTTTATATATATAAAGTTGATGAGTAGTTTTTCGAGCCAAAACGAGCTGAACACTAACGAACACATCTTAGTTTGCGTTCAGTTCGTTAACTTATCGAACGAAATTAACGAGCCGAACACGAGCTTCTTAACGAGCCGAACACGAGCTGTTTGCGAACAACGAGCTGTTTTGACCGCCCTACTGGAGACCATTTGATCGAGCTGAACCCCATTCCATTGTACAGTATGTACATGCCAATCTCTACCGAACATTTTTCATAGAAATGGGTTGTTAGACTCGAGTTCGAGTGTTACATGGCTCCGTCCCTTGACGTTCTAAATCAAATCCCTTCTCTCCCTCTCAAACCTTCTTTTACTTCCCGTCGAAACTTCCCACCAACGGCGAAGCTTNAATTTAAAACCTTTTGCAAATACCGAAGTTACTAAAAACTACCAAAAAAATTCTAAATTTACAAAAATATCCCGAAAATGACCAAAATTACAAAAATACTCTTGGTACCCCAAATATTCCCAAAACCTCCAAAATCACTCCAAATGTCTCCAAAACCAATTTGGACCCTTCAATTGAACCTAAGTTGGCCAATTTAACAATTTTGACCAAAACCCCCAAATTGTCTTTAAGGGCCCAATTTCCCAAAATTTACCTCAAATGTCCATCAATTTGAGCCCAATTTTCTTCAATTTCCATTATAAACTTAAATTAAGCTTTTATATGACCAATATAAACTAAATCCAATCCTAATTGGCCCATGCTTTGAGCTCAATTTTGACTAAGTCAAACCCCCAATTTTGGCCCTATGACTTAATCCCACAAAATTGAACCCCGTAGCCTACCCAATTTACCCCAATTTGAATCATAAACTCTTCATAACAATAATACACACCAAAATTGACCTTCAATTGGCCTTAGTGAAGC
>JXCR01079279.1:29927-42428 GCA_002079205.1 Phalaenopsis hybrid cultivar
TAAATTAAAATGTCCTTGCAAAGTGAGCGACAAAATTTTGATTCTGGTGACTGACAGCTTCCAACGGGCAACTCCTCCAACCAAAAATAGTGCCGACAGCTTCTGGCGACTCCGCTGGGGACTAACTTTTCTCTCTATTTAAATAAGGAAAAATTATCCGGTAATGTGTTGATGTACCTTATGGACCAGATTACCCTTCTTCCGTTGGCATGCTTTACCCATTTCTATTTTGGGAAAGCATGGTCAACTCGTTAGACTTCAGGACCGTCTGAATAGAGAGGTTCAAGAGGCCATTAATGACTTTTTTTTTTAATATTCATGTAAGGTCACAACCCCAATAGGTGTGTTGGTGGACTAGTTCCACCTGGGCATTGTGCATTGATAATTTGGTCGCGCACTGGGTCNTGAAAGCATGGTCAACTCGTTGAACTTCAGGACCGTCTGAATAGAGAGGTTCAGGAGGCCATTAATGACTTTTTTTTAATATTCATGTAAGGTCACACCCCCAATAGGTGTGTTGGTGGACTAGTTCCACCTGGGCATTGTGCATTGATAATTTGGTCGCGCACTGGGTCCTAAGCACTTCACCTCTCCTTTTTTAGTCTGATTTGCTATTTTGCAAATTAAATCAAATTGTGTCGTGCTGCGCGTGCTTAAAATTTCCTTATATTAATCAAATTTTTCTACTTTTAAAAAACTTTTACTAAATTTTAAAATCCCCANTGCAAATTAAATCAAATTGTGACATGCTGCGCATGCTTAAAATTTCCTTATATTAATCAAATTTTTCTACTTTTAAAAAACTTTTACTAAATTTTAAAATCCCCACAAACTAAATAAAAACATATCTGTTCTATAGATCAACCCCTGTAAATTTTAGAGCTCGCATAAGGATTACAAGGTATTGGCCAAATACCTAACCCTAAAACTTTATTTTTTTTAAAGCTACTGCAATGGCGTGCTGATCCCGACTGTTTATATGCAGCAGTATAACATTAGATCTGATTATATTTTTCACTTATATTTTCTTATTTTACAACAAAACGAAAAACTTGATCCTAAAAAAATAATAATTTAACATTTTAATTTACATATATTGGGATACTACGCAAGTATACGTATCATTATCAAGTANCTTATTTTACAACAAAACCAAAAACTTGATCCTAAAGAAAAATAATAATTTAACATTTTAATTTACATATATTGGGATACTACGCAAGTATACGTATCATTATCAAGTAATATATGAACGCACAGGGAATTTATGTAATATGCACTTAGGAAGACTTTCTATTCTTAAAAAGACAATTATTTAAACTATAAATGTTTTTGTAATAATGAAAGTTTAAATAATTTTGGTATTTTATAATAATTTGATAAAATAATAACAACTTAAAAAGATAACTACAGTATTTGTAAAAGAAAAGCACTCAATATAAAAATATCTTTCTTCTTACCATGAATCAGTAATAAGTATAAGAATTCTATTGTGGAAGTATGCAAATTGTGTTGTGTCAAATAAGAGCAATNGGTATTTTATAATAATTTGATAAAATAATAACAACATAAAAAGATAACTACAGTATTTGTAAAAGAAAAGCACTAAATATAAAAATATATTTCTTCTTACCATGAATCAGTGATAAGTATAAAAATTCTATTGTGGAAGTATGCAAATTGTGTTGTGTCAAATAAGAGCAATACTATTCTTTATCCTTACTAGATATGATATAAAGAACATTAGTTAATTTAAAATTTGAATAGATCTGAAGACCAGCTAAGCAGGGAACAAACTAGCTCTCACTCTAGAGTTCCCTCGATTCCCTCCACCTAGGGACTAACATCTCGTATCATAACCTAAANCTATAAAGAACATTAGTTAATTTAAAATTTGAATATATCTGAAGACCAGCTAAGCAGGGAAGAAACTAGCTCTCACTCTAGAGTTCCCTCGATTCCCTCCACCTAGGGACTAACATCTCGTATCATAACCTAAAATAATAAACCAAGTTGGAGGCTTTAATCTGTCACTTTAATGTCCTCCAACACTACACCCTTCAATGAATATTTCCTTATTTATTTTCATTCAATCATATGAACTATATTCTCATTCATACAACCTCATGTGATTCTTTCCAATTGTTGACTAAGACAATACCAGCCCGGTTCTTACATGTTCTCACAACAAATTTTAACATTTCGATTAGCCAAACACAATACCAGGCCGGTTCTTACATGTTCTCACAACAAATTTTAACATCTCGATTGGCCAAATCAGAATACCAGCCCGATTCTTACATGTTCTCACAACAAATTTTAACATCTGGATTGGCCAAATAAAGAAGTAATGAGCCCGGTTCTTACATGTTCTCACAAAAAAATTTAACATCTGGATTGGCCAAATCAATAAGTAAATGAATTTCATGAATTTATATCATCACAACTTCTTCCAAAATTAAAGATCAATACTCTCCATAACTTTCATCCAACACTTAATTAGTTATAATTTTAAGAAGAAAGATAAACAAAACTACTCAGAATCCATGGAGAAAACAAAACCACACTTTAGTTTAAAAAAAATCATTGTCAAACCAACAACAAGTCTCAATTAAAACCAAAAGTAGTCTAAAAACAAAAGATAAAAAATTATCTCATATCCTCCACCAAACTCCTTAAGTTTCTTTGAATCTTTTCTTTTTTACAACACTCAAAATAAAAATAGCAAAAAAGATAAAGTAAATACTTAAAGTGGTGCTTGAAAATCTCTCTGAACTAACTCCCCAATTCAAGAACCTTTAAAACTTTCTCTTTCCAAGCACACTTTCAAAGTTTCTTTCTTCCTTATTTCATAAATCTCCAAAAGGTGCCTTGTTATCTCTTCAAATTATGTCTTTATTTGATGTATTTTTCAAAGCGATGCTTCCTTTCACAAATATTTTCATCCTCGGTGGTTATAATCACCTATTAAGCCAATATGTACCTCAGATACCTCTTCAAAATTTGGCTAAATGAAGAAAACAGCCAAATAACTGCCTGTGATGCTTAAGCGCGGGGCCTCTAGTGCTTAGACGTGGATTTCTCTATTTAATTGGCGCGTAAGCACCGGATTTGGCGCTTAGGCACCAAAATACTTTTGCACATTTTTCTACTATTTTCATTTTAATTCAGCATGGAGAGATTCAATAGACTTCGAAATAGTGAGTATAACCATTTAAGCAGACAAACACACTACTTTGACTTCATAATCTCAACATAAAAATAAACTCACAAATATGATAAAAGAAAAAAAGATATAGGGTAACAGTTTTTGAAATAAAAATTTAAGATCTAAGTTAGCAAAATTTTCAACTTCTCAAAAAACATAGAATTAAGTTAAGTTCTAAATTAACTAAAATAGTACTAAATACACAACAACAGTTTCTACCCTAAAAATTTAAAAACAAAAAAATTCCTCAATCATAAAAATAAAATCTCTCAGTCCACTCCCCATCCTCTAAATCACCGCTATCCTAAACTTTAGCATGCTGATAATATGGATATGGAAGACATTGCACTCCTTGGTTACCCCTAATGAGGCTCTCCAAAGATGGGTGAAATTTCTCTTCAAAATCACTTTTCCTTCTATTATACCTATCAATATGATCTTCAAAACGCTCTAAATTCTGAACTTTCTCAGCGGTAAAATTAATATTGTCCATCATCCTCTGCAATAATTGATCTTGAGTCTCAATAGACTCACCTCTAGATGTAGAAGCACGTGAGGTAGATGGTCTAGATGTAGAAGCAGCAGAGGTAGAAGCAACAGACGTTTCCATTCCATAAATCCTAGAAAATCCTCCTCTCCAGCCAAAAATGGAATGCTTAGAATAAGTCTTCACATTTAATTTAGTGATGGTCTTTAAAGGTAACAGTACTTCCTCCCAACTATCATATTTCACTCCAGCCTGCTCACACAAATAAAAGACCAAGGAAGCAAATTCTAGACCTACAGTAGTAACAGCAGTGACAGAACAGATGATAGTCTGATAGATCAAAACTCCAATGTTGATGAGCTTTCCTTCCCGGATACAATAGTTTAATGTCACTCTCTCTCTTGTAACTTCACTAAGATGATTTTTTTGAATCAAACGAGCAAAGATAAAGTAGTGTCAGGCCTTTGCCTATGCACTTAACTTTGAATTTAGAAAATTGACTCTCCTTTCATTAGTGATCTTCCAGAGTCCTCTTCCATCAGTTAAATTAGAAATAATCTCATCTAGCTCTGTCTCAATTAGACTAAAATTTGCATAAAACATAAAGTATCAGGTGGTAGATGATAGAACAAGTTGATTACCTTCGATGAAAATAGTACCAACTTTCCTCGAACCATAACTCTATTTTATTCAGCCTCAGAGATGTTTGCATAGAACTCCCTAACAACAGAAAAACTGCAATAGTAGAGAAATAACAGAATTGTTCCCACTGTCGGTGAACAATCAAATCTTTAATGCCTCCACCTGGATTCTTTAAACAATGCTCCTGAATCAATTTTCATGATTGAAATGCATCACTGTACCGATCCTGAGCCTTCAAACTTACAAGCTTGCTGGAATCGAAAGGGCTCTTTCCTTTTCCTCTCTTCATTCTTGGTGCCATTCTACAAATTTTATAAATTCCCAAAATAACTTCAAAAATCAAGTATAAACTAATAAACTAAACTTCCAAAAGCAAAAAATACACTTCCCATGCAATTTCCAAGATTTTTCCTCATTTTTCACCATGAATAGTGGATTTTCAAATTTCTCCAATGCTCAAACTACATGGTGAAAATCCAAAATTTTGCAAAGTAGTAAAGCTCTTACCTCAAGGAATTTGGATCTAGCAAATTCTCTTGATTCTACCACGAAATCACCACTTAAGATGTGCCCTAGCCTTCCAAAATCACAACTTTGAGAGGAAGGAGACGNCTAAATTCTGAACTTTATCAGCGGTAACATTAATATTGTCCATCATCCTCTGCAATAATTGATCTTGAGTCTCAATTGAATCACCTCTAGATGTAGAAGCACGTGAGGTAGATGGTCTAGATGTAGAAGCAGCAGAGGTAGAAGCAGCAGACATTTCCATTCCATAACTCCTAGAAAATCCTCCTCTCCAGCCAAAAATGGAATGCTTAAAATAAGTCTTCACATTTAATTTAGTGATGGGCTTTAAAGGTAACAGTACTTCCTCCCAAATATCATATTTCACTCCAGCCTGCTCACACAAATAAAAGATCAAGGAAGCAAATTCTAGACCTGCAGTAGTGACAGCAGTGACAGAACAGATGATAGTCTGATAGATCAAAACTCCAATGTTGATGAGCTTTCCTTCCAGGATACAATATTTTAATGTCGCTCTCTCTCTTTTAACTTCACTAAGATGATTTTTTGGAATCAAACGAGCAAAAATAAAGTAGTGTCAGGCCTTTGCCTATGCACTTAACTTTGAATTTAGAAAATTGACTCTCCTTTCATTAGTGATCTTCCAGAGTCCTCTTCCATCAGTTAAATTAGAAATAATCTCATCTAGCTCTGTCTCAATTAGACTAAAATTTGCATAAAAACATAAAGTATCAGGTGGTAGATGATAGAACAAGTTGATTACCTCCGATGAAAATAGTACCAACTTTCCTCGAACCATAACTCTATCTTATTCAGCCTCAGGGATGTTTGCATAGAACTCCCTAACAACAGAAATAACTGCAACAGTAGAGAAATAACAGAATTGTTCCCACTGTCGGTGAACAATCAAATCTTTAATGCCTCCTCCTGGATTCTTTAAACAATGCTTCTGAATCAGTTTTCATGATTGAAATGCATCATTGTACCGATCCTGAGCCTTCGAACTTACAAGCTTTCTCGAATTGAAAGGGCTCTTTCCTTTTCCTCTCTTCATTCTTGGTGCCATTCTACAAATTTTATAAATTCCAAAAATAACTTCAAAAATCAAGCCTAAACTAATAAACTAAACTTCCAAAAGCAAAAATACACTTCCCTTGCAATTTCCAAGATTTTTCCTCATTTTTCACCATGAATAGTGGATTTTCAAATTTCTCCAATGCTCAAACTACATGGTGAAAATCCAAAATTTTGGCAAAGTAGTAAAGCTCTTACCTCAAGGAACTTGGATCTAGCAAATTCTCTTAATTCTACCACGAAATCACCACTTAAGATGTGCCCTAGCCTTCCAAAATCACAACTTTGAGAGGAAGGAGACGATGGGGGGGGGGCATAAAAATGGTCATTTTCCAGTCAAAATTTCAATTTTAACCGTTCGTAGACCGATTTTCACAAACCAGCGCTTAAGCACTAGTAAGTCGCGCTTAGGCGCCTGCCTCTCGAGTTAGCTCGCACTTAAGCNGGGGCGTAAAAATGGTGATTTTCCAGTCAAAATTTCAATCTTAACCGTTCGCAGACCAATTTTCACGAACCAGCACTTAAGCACTAGTAAGTCGCTCTTAGGTGCCTGCCTCTCGACTTAGCTCGCACTTAAGCGCGAGATGTGGAGCTTAGGTGCCATTGTAGGATTTTCAATATTTTTAAATTAGTAAAATGCACTATTTGCCTTATTATACCACCCATAAATGGTCTCATTACTCTTAAATGACTATTTTCAACTTCTCTAACTCTCCTCTCTCTCAAAATTCTCCCATATGACTATTTTAATTTGAGGCTAAAAATAACTCAAATTTTCACACAAACAAACTTATATTAATTCACAAACAAGTACAAATACATTTAAGACTTAATTCTCACTCCAAATAGTCTTGGATGAGAAAATTTTCTAAATACAAACACTTAACAAACATTCACAATTAAACTCATAAAAAGTCTTAAACACTAAAAACAAACACTAACATGTAAACACAATGACTCCAAACAAACAAACTCAAACATAGAACTTAATTCCACTCTTCATTTGATGGGACAAACTCAAATATTTCATTAGTCTCTCCTGGAATATAGAGTTGATAAAACAGATGGTGGTGTCTTGCTCTAATACTATCTTATTCAATCCATTTCTGCTTAAGAAACATCTCCTTATTTTCTTACTTTATATAACTAGTATGGTTAAATTGCATTTTCAATTGCCATCCAATATGCTCAAGATGTGAATGAATTTGAATTACCTTGGTCTCTAGGAAAGACATGATAGACTAAATTTTGTTGATCTTTTCCAAAATTCTATCAATACTAACGGTTAAGAAACTGTTATACAACTCTTGTGCACTCTGACTAATGAACCTCTTCCTCATGGTTTCTTCCTTCTTCTTCAAGTCCATCTCCAATGAAGACATTTTCTCTAAGTCTCTCTTTCACTTAGAATTTTAGGGCAAAAAATGATCTGGGGTGAAATTCTTTCACAAAACCCTTCTGTTTATAAGCCTAAATCTCTCAAATAACTCCTAAGCACGTTCAGGAACTGCCTTAGCACATTTTTGCAAACTAATTGGCTGTTATACCTTCTAGAATCCGAATTTTGCACATCTGTTTAAACTGTCGTGCTTAGGCGTCGGTGCACATTTTTGCACTGGTCAACTTAACGTCTAAACTCTCATTCTAAAATGTTTGGGTCACTAAATATAGTCTTAAAATCAATACTAACACATAATAGTCTCAAAAATACTTCCCTAATTTTCTTAATGACGTATAAAATAACTATCAAAGCAAAAACACAATAATGACTATGGGTTACCTCCCACAAAGCGCTTGGTTTTACATCATCAGCCTGACGTAACCAGTGCTTATTCTGGTTGACCCAACGTCATTCCATCATTAAATTTATGTTGATCTCCTATAAAATAAGGTTTGGTGCATCTCAGAATTAGCATCTTTAATATCCACAGCTCCATAAGGATAAACTTTTATCACAAAAAATGAGCTCATCCACCTGGACTTAGGCTCTGTTTAGTGCAGCTGCAGCTACGCTGCTCCAGGAAGTTGCTGTGGGGAAGCTGCTGCGGAGAAGTCGGCTATCTGTTTGGTGCAGCTGTGTGAAAATAATGGTGGGTCAGCTATTTATGAAAAAAAATGACCATTGTGCCCCTATTTATTAAAACTGTTTAAAAGTAGACTATAATAACCACATTTTTTTAACTTCAGAAGTAGGAATTCATTTCTAAACATAGCATCATGTTCAGATACACCAATGAGCTAATAGTGAGCCTCGAAAATGAAATATATAAGATTTTTGTGCTCAAAAACATATGTAAATATAAAAAAATTCTGTGCTAAATAACATATGTAAATGCATATTCATGTACTGCAAAACCAATATAATAGCATGTGCTACCATGGTGTGCTCCATGCATGTGCTGCAAAACCACTGAAAGGCAAAATTAATTGGATATGCTTATCGCATCAAAAAAAATACCATATCCCAAACTTCACACCACTGAATTCCAGAAAGTTAAGCAGATACCTCCATATTTTATAAATGAGCATGTTTACAAAGAATTTTAACATTAACAAAAATGTTATCAAAGCTGCACCATGACCAGTGATAGTATAGAACAAGTATTTAAAAAACACAGCAAATTTACGTGGTTCGGTCAAAGTGACCTACATCCACAGGAAAGGATTCAAACATCTTTATTGAGGCAATAGAAAAAAAGTTACATAGCTTCAAATCAACAATGACTCCTTGCTATAACCAACAGATAAGGGAACTAAGAAAAAAATTGTTGGGGCATCTTCATACATTCCATCCTTTTGTAATACATACAAACAAAGGTAATTGTACAAATTATAAGTCTTTCCTATTCATAAAGTAAGATAATGCATTCCATGTAGCGGGCAGAATCTGACAGGTTGGGTATGAACCGCAAATGATGTTAAACAAACATTTGGCCATGTCAAGCAGAGCTACTTTTAAGGAAAAAAATAGGAAAAAAAATTACTTATAGGCAAACACGTGCTCTTCAAATTCCACCAACCTTGCAAAATATGCTTATAGGAAACAAAATTTTATATCACTCAGGAAACTACCAAACCTACTGCATTAGCTATATAAGAAGTGTAAGTAGTATAAGAAGTATAGGAAGTACAATATCTATAAGTTAATGCATACTTCTTTCAACTCTTATGTTGCAAAGAAGCTCACTTGTTGTAATGTATGTTTTATAAGTAGAAAGCTCATTCTATAGAGAGCAAATGACCAAAATCAGTATACTACAAAACCTGCAAGTTGTATAATATTAAGCATAAATTGGCTAAATACAAAACCTCTCAAACCTTCATACCATGTTAATGATTCCTGGCAGCAATCTTTAATGGCTAGAATTTTTAAATTTCAAAAAAGCATGAAATGACTAGAATTCTCTCATACAATTCTGCTGTAAAAATTCCAAGCAAACCAAAGCAAAAATATACGAATTCGATGCTATATCAACTGATGTTTGTACTTCAAAGCAAACCAAAGCAAAAAAAGTAACTTGCAGTTCAAAACAGCCTTCTACCCGATGTTTTGTATCTTCATTTTATTTAGATTTGGAGGCAAATAGGGCAACTCCAACAAAGTATATGCATAATAATGTATATATTCTGCTATACATACATACAACACAATAAAGAGGCTACATACATATCACACAATAAAGAGGCTATATTCTGCTATAAGAAATCTGCTCATACAATTTTGCTATAAGAATTCTAAGCAAACTAAAGCAAATATATAAGAATTTGGTGCTATATCAACTAAGGTTTTGTACTTTAAAGCAAACCAAAGAAAAAAAAAATAACTTGTAGTTCAAAGAAACCTTCTACCTGATGTTTTGTATCTTCATTTTCTTGAGCTTAGGAGGCAAAAGGGAAACTCCAACAAAATATATGCATAATAATGTATGTATTCTGCTATACATACAAACCACACAATAAAGAGGCTACATACATACATACCACACAATAAAGAGGCTATATTCTGCTATAAGAATTCCAAGCAGACCAAAGCAACTGTATAAAAATTTGATGTTATATCAACTGATGTTTTGTACTTCAAAGCAAACTAAAGAAAAAAAATAACTTTCAGTTCAAAGCGGCCTTCTACCCGATGTTTTGTATCTTCATTTTCTTGAGCTTAGGAGGAAAATAGGGAAACTCCAACAAAATTATGCAAGTTATCGAGGAAGAGTTATGTTAAGCAAGGAAAGAAACTATCATTTGCTGCTGCACATGCTCCATCAAACCAATCCTCCAATACTTGTAATCCCTTAAGATTTAGCACCTCCAATGATGTAAACACATGAACCTTTGCATTCCAATGGAATTTACAATCAAGTTGATTAGCTTTTAGCATGTTACAAAGGTACTCCAATGTAAGCAGGCAAAAGCTCTTATAAATTAAAACTTATACAAAGGAGAAATGGAAAGAACAAGCCATCTAAATGCATTTTGGCTAGGCAAACAACAATGGTATGATTGTAAATTCCATTAGAATGCATGGGGAAGCTGGAATGGAAACCAAGTAAATGGTTTTCATTCAAAAATACCACTATTTTGTTTAGTAATTATGTATAACATGCCACCCAATTCCTATGTGTTCACATTTCTACCACCACAAGTTTTATTTTTTTTTTATATTAATACCTACCATATCCTTGTTATCAATATGTATAACATGCCACCCAATTCCTACGTGTTTACATATCATTACTGATAGAAAATGGTTATGAATCCTTACTGATAGAAAAATGTGATACAAATATAAGATCAAAAAAATCTGAAATCAAACCTAATCATAGATAATTCGAACTCAAACTTGAAAAAAGAATCCAGATAATATAATCTAATGAACAAACTTCTAAATACATAAAACAAAACTAAAATAAAACCTAAAATAAACCTTTTTTTAAGTGTCGATACTATTTGAGAGAAAATAACCCCCCCTGAAGGGTAATGTGATGAATGCTCTTAACAGAAGGTAAGATTTTAATAACCATGAAAGTGTTAAAAATCAAGTTGGACAGATGACAAATAAACATAAATTGCNAGAATATAGAGTTGATAAAACAGATGGTGGTTACTTGCTCTAAAATTATCTTATTCAATCCATTTCTGCTTAAGAAACATCTCCTTATTTTCTTACTTTATATAACTAGTATGGTTAAATTGCATTTTCAATTGCCATCCAATATGCTCAAGATGTGAATGAATCTGAATTACCTTGGTCTCTAGGAAAGACATGATAGACTAAATTTTGTTGATCTTTTCCAAAAATCTATCAATACTAACGGTTAAGAAATTGTTATACAACTATTGTGCACTCTGACTAATGAACCTCTTCCTCATGGTTTCTTCCTTCTTCTTCAAGTCCATCTCCAATGAAGACATTTTCTCTAAGTCTCTCTTTCACTTAGAATTTTAGGGCTAAAAATGATCTGGGGTGAAATTCCTTCACAAAACCCTTCTGTTTATATGCCTAAATCTCTCAAATAACTCCTAAGCATGTCCATGAACTGCCTTAGCACAATTTTGCAAACTAATTGGCTGTTATACCTTCTAGAATCTGAATTTTGCACATCTGTCTAAATTGTCGTGCTTAGGCATCGGTGCACATTTTTGCACTGGTCAACTTAACGTCTAAACTCTCATTCTAAAATGTTTGGGTCACTAAATATAGTCTTAAAATCAATACTAACACATAATAGTCTCAAAAATACTACCCTAATTTTCTTAATGACGTATAAAATAGCTATCAAAACAAAAACACAATAATGACTATGGGTTACCTCCCACAAAGCGCTTGGTTTTACATCGTCAGCCTGACGTAACCAGTGCTTATTCTGGTTGACCCAACGTCTTTCCATCATTAAATTTATGTTGATCTCCTATAAAATAAGGTTTAAGTCTATGTCCATTAACTTTAAATATTTTCTCAGACTTAGCATCTTTAATATCCACAGCTCCATAAGGATAAACTTTTATCACAACAAATGGGCTCATCAACCTGGACTTAGGCTCTGTTTAGTGCAGCTGCAGCTATGCTGCTCCAGGAAGTTTTTGTGGGGAAGCTGCTGCGGAGAAGCCAGCTATCTATTTGGTGCAGCTGTGTGAAAATAATGGTGGGTCAGCTATTTATGAAAAAAAATGACCATTGTGCCCCTATCTATTAAAACTGTTTAAAAGAAGACTATAATAACCACATTTTTTAAACTTCAGAAGTAGGAATTCATTTCTAAACAGAGCATCATGTTCAGATACACCAATGAGCTAATAGTGAGCCTCGAAAATGAAATATATAAGATTTCTGTGCTAAAAAACATATGTAAATATATAAGAATTCTGTGCTAAATAACATATGTAAATGCATATTCATGTACTGCAAAACCAATATAATAGCATGTGCTACTATGGTGTGCTCCATGCATGTGCTGCAAAACCACTGAAAGGCAAAATTAATTGGATATGCTTATCGCATCAAAAAAATACCATATCCCAAACTTCACACCACTGAATTCCAGAAAGTTAAGCAGATACCTCC
>JXCR01079279.1:42498-65794 GCA_002079205.1 Phalaenopsis hybrid cultivar
CTTCAAATCAACAATGACTCCTTGATATAACCAACAGATAAGGGAACTAAGAAAAAAATTGTTGGGGCATCTTCATACATTCCATCCTTTTGTAATACATACAAACAAAGGTAATTGTACAAATTATAAGTCTTTCCTATTCATAAAGTAAGATAATGCATTCCATGTAGCGGGCAGAATCTGACAGGTTGGGTATGAACCGCAAATGATGTTAAACAAACATTTGGCCATGTCAACCAGAGCTACTTTTAAGGAAAAAAATAGGAAACAAAATTACTTATAGGCAAACACGTGCTTTTCAAATTCCACCAACCTTGCAAAATATGCTTATAGGAAACAAAATTTTATATCACTCAGGAAACTACCAAACCTGCTGCATTAGCTATATAAGAAGTGTAAGAAGTATAAGAAGCATAGGAAGTACAAAATCTATAAGCTAATGCATACTTCATTCAACTCTTATGTTGCAAAGAATCTCACTTGTTTTAATGTATGTTTTATAAGTAGAAAGCTCATTCTATAGAGAGCAAATTACCAAAATAAGTATACTACAAAACCTGCAAGTTGTATAATATTAAGCATAAATTGGCTAAATACAAAACCTCTCAAACCTTCATACCTTGTTAATGATTCCTGGCAGCAATCTTTAATGGCTAGAATTTTTAAATTTCAAAAAAGCATGAAATGACTAGAATTCTGCTCATACAATTCTGGTATAAAAATTCCAAGCAAACCAAAGCAAAAATATAAGAATTCGGTGCTATATCAACTGATGTTTTGTACTTCAAAGCAAACCAAAGCAAAAAAAGTAACTTGCGGTTCAAAACAGCCTTCTACCCGATGTTTTGTATCTTCATTTTCTTTAGATTAGGAGGCAAATTGGGCAACTCCAACAAAATATATGCATAATAATGTATATATTCTGCTATACATACATACCACACAATAAAGAGGCTACATACATACCACACAATAAAGAGGCTATATTCTGCTATAAGAATTCTGCTCATACAATTCTGCTATAAGAATTCTAAGCAAACTAAAGCAAATGTATAAGAATTTGGTGCTATATCAACTAAGGTTTTGTACTTTAAAGCAAACCAAAGAAAAAAAATAACTTGTAGTTCAAAGACACCTTCTACCTGATGTTTTGTATCTTCATTTTCTTGAGCTTAGGAGGGAAAAGGGAAACTCCAACAAAATATATGCATAATAATGTATGTATTCTGCTATACATACACACCACACAATAAAGAGGCTACATACATACATACCACACAATAAAGAGGCTATATTATGCTATAAGAATTCCAAGCAGACCAAAGCAACTATATAAAAATTTGATGTTATATCAACTGATGTTTTGTACTTCAAAGCAAACCAAAGCAAAAAAATAACTTGCAGTTCAAAGCGGCCTTCTATCCGATGTTTTGTATCTTCATTTTCTTGAGCTTAGGAAGAAAATAGGGAAACTCCAACAAAATTATGCAAGTTATCGAGGAAGAGTTATGCTAAGCAAGGAAAGAAACTATCATTTGCCGCTGCACATGCTCCATCAAACCAATCCTCCAATACTTGTAATCCCTTAAGATTTAGCAACTCCAATGATCGAAACACATGATCCTTTGCATTCCAATGGAATTTACAATCAAGTTGATTTGCTTTTAGCATGTTACAAAGGTACTCCAACGTAAGCAGGCAAAAGCTAATATAAATTAAAACTTATACAAAGGAGAAATGGAAAGAACAAGCCATCTAAATGCATTTTGGCTAGGCAAACAACAACGGTATGATTGTAAATTCCATTAGAATGCATGGGGAAGCTGGAATGGAAACCAAGTAAATGGTTTTCATTCAAAAATACCACTATTTTGTTTAGTAATTATGTACAACATGCCACCCAATTCCTATGTGTTTACATATCTACCACCAAAAGTTTTATTTTTTTTTATATTAATACCTACCATATCCTTCTTATCAATATGTATAACATGCCGCCCAATTCCTACGTGTTTATATATCATTACTGATAGAAAATGGTTATGAATCCTTACTGATAGAAAAATGTGATACAAATATAAGATCAAAAAAATCTGAAATCAAACCTAATCATAGATAATTCAAACTCAAACCTAAAAAAAGAATCCAGATAATATAATCTAATGAACAAACTTCTAAATACATAAAACAAAACTAAAGTAAAACCTAAAATAAACCTTTTTTTAAGTGTTGATACTATTTGAGAGAAAATAATCCCCCCTGAAGGGTAATGTGATGAATGCTCTTAACGGAAGGTAAGATTTTAATAACCATGAAAGTGTTAAAAATCAAGTTGGACAGATGACAAATAAACAAAAATTGCACACCATTTTTGCCACTATTAAAGTTGTCAGTTTTTCACTTATAGAAGTGGAGTAACTATAAGATTCACTTGCTTACAGGTCTCAATCATGAATCCTTCAGGAACATGGAATAAGACATACTCCTAATAAGAGAAAAGAAAAGATACTGATAGTGTTCCTGCAGTACACGTGAAATTCTGCTTAGCAATCCATGTTATTTAAAGCTAATGAGATTTCCTACAGTCCATGATATTATGTGTAAATCCTACAGACAAAAAAAATTCCCTCACTAGGGTTCAAGTGGGGTGAAGGTGCAAACTATATAATATCCTTAATTTCATAAATGCAGGCATAGAACTTTGATTTGTCAAATATCTCCCCACTTGATAAAGCATTTCAAATGCAAAGCAATTATTTCAATTATCACCACCACGTAAAATCAAATTAAACAAGAAGCCCCCTCTAAAATCAAGTCATCTGATAGTGATATATATGGCCAAGTACACGTGAGAAATTACAGAATAATTAACATTATGGAAAAATTCAAACAAACATGAACAAAAATAACATATTCATGAATTACTATCATATCCCTCATTGCATTTTATCCACACTAAATAAAATTGTATCTATGATTCTAACATATACTGTAGCACAAACTGAACACTACGAAACTTAGAAAGACTTTGCTCTTATACCATGACTTACACATGCCAACGATTCTCAAATGTAAATTTTGCAATACATTATACGTTCTACATAGTATTTTAAGCACATAAGAATTAATTCTCATTTTAACCAGAAAATTAAAGTAAAATGTAAGCACAAAACCACAAATAAAAATCGATTTAAATGTATGATTTTCATATCAAGCTTCTAATTTGTAAAAAAAAGAATAAATGTGTTTTAAATAGTTTTTTAAGCACCTAATTAATATAAATGTAACTCTTCTCGATGAGGAATAAATGAATTGTAAGAAAAAGAAAACAACGTAATAGATAAATATTAAGTTGAATAAAAATCAGTGTAGCAATATTTTTAATAATATTCAACTAATAAATTCTCAAATTCTTCATACATAGGCATACTATCTCATCAGTAATTTGTTCCCTCAGCTCTACCATCTTGCTTTCACCTTCCCCATCTACAGTGAAGACAATGGAAGCCTCGGTCTCATCCTCTGTGAAAGACTGACCTAGCTGGTATTCAAATCTCTTCCGCCAAATGGAAGTTGACATCGCTATGAGAAGGGTGTCTTCTTATGTAATTATGAAGAGTCATTGTAGCAAAGACAATCTGTACCTTCTTCAAAAAATTATAGGGAGGCATATCACGGAGTATCACCCATTTCTTTTTCCAGATACCAAAAGTCCTCTCAATTACACCACGTAGCGATGAATGTTGTTTATTAAACATTTTCTTTCTTCCTCGTATGACATTACTTGCACGTGCAAAGTCTATAATGTGATATCTCATATCAGGAAATGACTTTAAATACCCTCGTTGCAATGGGTAACCAGCATCAACCAAGTAATACTTACCTAATAAATGGAACAATTAGTATGGATATTTAAGTTATTATTGGGATCCCAAGTAATATTTACCTAATAAATTGAAAATTTTGTATGAGTTTGATCCCGAGTGTACCTGCAGGTGGATGTGGAAAGTTGTTATTGGGATCCCATATCGCAGATTTTAAAACTCGACTGTCGTGTGCACTGCCCTCCCAGCCAGCCATAACAAAAGTGAAACACATGTTAAAGTGACAGACGACCATGGCATTTTGGGTTGGGCTACCACAACGGCTGATAAATGCACCTTATCAATATTTGGGATATGTGCGTCAACATGTGTTCCATCAATCGCACTAATGCAATTCTGCTGAGTAAATGTTAGGTTTTACATATCATTGCTTACCCTTACAAAGTTAACTATAATGCATCCAAGAGAATACCTTGAAAAATGGCATATATCGTGCATCACGTTAGCCTCAGTGGGTATCTACTCAAACTTATAATTTGAGGGTCTGATAACATGAGAAGACAAGCTAACAAGTGCGCTCAATCCAATTGAGAAATATCTGCTTATTGTTTTTGATGAGTGTTGAAATCACTCCATTGCTCCTCGCATAAACTCATTTTAGGATAACATGAATAGTGTTATTGCGAGCACCTCACGTGGATTGGTCCTCAAAGATCCATGAAGAACGTAAGATCCTACGAGTAAGTCCAGAAGATCGGTAAATATTGTCTGACTCATTTGAAACATATTAAGAAATCGTGTTGGGTGCCTTGCAAGAAACTCTCCAACCAATTTGTCGCCAATATAAGAAGATTTCATGCATGGCGACCGATCAATGTACGTGTTGTAGTACTCGTACATTAAACATATTGCAGTCAGAATGATCCCTCTTTGCTTTCTTCTACGTTTATCCATTTGGGCCTCCATTCGTCTTCATCTATTTGCATCCATAGTGATGGGTATCCCTAAATGTTTCTCCTAAACAATTATCATTTATATGAGAGTTGGTGACAATAAAAAAAAGAAATGTTTGCAAATAATTATGAAGGTATAAGAGAGGTCACAAGCACAACTCTATAAAGAAAATAATAGATAATGCAGTGTAAATGCTCTAGTCATGAAAAATTTTAAAAATATCAATTGTTCAAACGATTATAAAAATGTTGAATATATGCCACTCAGCGGGTGACAGCATCCGCACAAAGAAATCCCTACGGACTGAGTCCTCTAACAATTCTGTTGTGAACAGATACAACTCTTCATCTGCATAAACTTTGGCTGTAGCACTTAGGATTTTAAGTTCCTCCGTGATAGAGCTTGAATGTGAAGTTTGACATTCTGCTTTGAAAAAAGAAACCACCTCGGATAGCTCATTTCTGAGGGAAGAAGCACCAGACTTTCTTTTATAAACAACCCTCGGATGTTTGGAATGGGAAATAGTTTCATATTCGTTCTGATCTAGGCTGGGGATGTCAATGAAATCAACTGAACCTCTAGGGGTTCCCAAATTCACGGCATTGGCAGTGAACCCTGTCTCACTTGTGCTACATGCATAGTTCCCCGTTGCAACCACTACCCCAAACATGCGGTCTAGTTTCTCTTCCAAATCAGGCTCAATTCCAGAAAGCTTAAACTTTTTTGCAGCAGGCACCACCTACATTGAAATTGAAAGACACCAAATTAGAACAAAATAGAAATTTACAAAATCAAGAAGTTTACAAACATAGCTAACCGCAAGTCTTTCAGCCCACCATTCCTCAGGTGCATCAACTGTTCGCTTCACTGGATCCCAACCAAGACCGGTAGAACACCTTTTCAATTCCTTCCAAAATTTCTATTCCTTATTCATTTGGTCCCACTTGTTCTTCATTTGCAACCTATCGTATTCCCTGTCTGTACATTCCTTGAAATTTTTTATAATATTTTGCCACCCTTCTTTATTCAAATGGGTCGTAAGCCTATTTTCTGTTCAATCTCTTTGATACAAAGATCGCAAAATATTGTTTTTGTGTCTTTTTACCACAATGTGGGTGTAGCAACCACTTTAGGCTTATTATCCATATTATTACTATAACAGAACAACGTCATGAAACAGAAGAGTAAAATTAATGTTAGGGATTGATTAGAGAGGCTTGCACTACAAAATTATTTTAAAATGGTTATAGGATTGGGGAGTTGGAACATATGAACAAGATGCACAAATTAAAAATACATTTTCTAAAAAATGTGAAGGATGCTAGAGAGGCTTGCACTGCAAAATTATTTCAGAAGAGAAAAGTCATATATTTATTTTTAAATTGGGGCAAAACTGTTAATGAATGGAAATCAGACAAGCGAGTTGGAAGCCTACAGAACAAATCTGTTACGCCTTTTCTTTCAACTAGAATTTACAATACAAGAAATTGTTCAGAGTGATGTATTTCAGATTGGAGATCAAATCTGCATTCTACATCCATTTTGCACAGCAGAAAAAAAAACAGGAAATTGTAGAAAATAAATGAAAAGCCCCTCCAACGATGAAAATCAAATTCGCAGATTTTCATCTTGAGAGGCTTGCACTACAGGAGATCGAGAGAACAAGTGATCTCAAAACAAATGAGAGGAGATCGCAATGAACTCCATATTTTCATCGATTAACTTTTAAGAAAACAAGAGAAAACAAAAAAGGATCGATTATCTTGTCAATGGCAAGATGCGAGAGGGCTGGTCGAAGGCGAGAGAGGAGAGGGTGCGGTCCTGGTTGAAGGCGAGAGGCGAGATGTCGAAGGCGAGAGGCGAGACAATGCGGGAAAAATATCGCTAGGTTAGAGCAGAGGCGACAATCACAAATATTTAGCGGGTGAAAGTTAGAGCCGCAGGGTTGATCCCGCGGCCCGCTTTCTGCCCTCTTCGACGTCCTTCTGCCGCAAAGTTGGAAGCCAAATGGTAACTTTTCGCGATTTGTTGTCGCGCCGCCTAAGAAAATCCGCCCCAAACAGAGCCTTAAGTTTGCCTGGAAATAATCTTAATCTTGTATTATATAGCAAAACTTGTTGCCCTGACTTAAAATTTTCAGTAAGAATCTTTCGATCATCCCACATCTTCATCTTTTCTTTGTAAATCTTAGCACTTTCAAAAGATTCATTCGTTATCTCACCAGCATCTTTCAAATTATAATTGAACTATTTAATGACCCAATATACTTTATGCTCAAGTTTAAATAGTAAGTGACAAGATTTTCCAAATATTAGCCTATATGGGGACATTCTTATAGGAGTTCTATATGCATTCCTATAAGCCCACAAAGCATAGTCAAGTTTGACTAACTAATCCATTTCTTTTATTCATAGATTTTCCATAATTCTTTTAACTTTTCGATTGAATAATTTGACAAAACCACTTGGCTGAGGATGATAAGCAGTAGCAATCCTATGATTTATATGATATTTTTTTAATAACTTCTCCATATGGTATTTCTGAAATGACTTCCCCCATCAGTAATGATAACTCTCGGTATCCCAAATCTACAAAATATGTTCATTTTATAAAATTTGGCAACACTTTTAGCATCACATCGAGATAAAGCAACAACTTCTATCCATTTGGATACATAGTCCACTGCTAATAGAATATATAAATTTCCGATGGTATAAATGGATCCATGAAAACTAATCCCCAAACATCAAATATCTCATTTCTTTTAGAAATATTGCCTACTCGTTAACATCAATCACAAGCTTTGATATAAGCATTAACATCTTGAAAAATCGTAGGCCAATAGAATCCACATTGTAAAATTTTGTATGTTGTTTTATCAACATCAAAATGTCCCCCAAAATCAGAATTATAACATTTTTGGATTATCTCATAAGTTTCTTCTAGAGGTACACATCTTCAAATTATCAGATCCTTTCCTTGTATATATAAAAATGGGTCATCCCAATTATAAGTCTTAGCTTCAGAAATAAATTTCCTGTTCTATTGGTATGTCATTCCATAGGATATAATATAACTAACAAGAAAGTTTACAATGCAACATACCACGGAACACACTACTCATTAATAGTGAACAATTTTTCATCTAGAAAATGTTCATCAATTTCTTTTTTCAAAGTAGGGTGGTTATTCTAATTCAAGCCTATACAAATGATCAACAATTTTTTTTTCAATTTCCTTTCAATATATTATTTCAATCAAATTCTTGCAAAAGAAGAATCCATCTTATAAGTCCAGGTTTAGCATCCTTCTTTTTCTTGAAGTACTCAATAAGAGAATGATCTGTATGCACTACACAATGAGTTCCAATCAAATATTATCTAAATTTATCAAAAGCATATACTATTGCTAATAACTCTTTTTTCAGTTGTTGTATAATTAATTTGAGTTTCATTAAGAGTTTTACTATCATAGTAAATTACTTTGAAAATTTTATCATATTTAAGTTCTAACACAACTTCAATAGCATAATTACTAGCATCACATATCAATTCAAAAGGTTTTTCCCGGTTTGGAGAAACTATAATTGGTGCAGTGATTATTTTTTCTTTTAATAACTTAAAAGCTTTTAAGCATTTCTCATCAAAATTAAAAAATGCATCTTTCTCCAGTAAATTGCACAAAAGCTTAGCAATCTTTGAAAGTTTTTAATATATCACTTGTAGAATCCGGAATGTCCTAAAAAACATCTAATCTCCCTTACATTTTTTGGATAAGGTAACTTAGCAATCACTTGAATTTTAGCAGGATCTACTTTCATATCATTTTCTGATATTTGATGACCTAATAAAATTCTTCCTACTACCATAAATTGGTATTTTTCCCAATTAAGGACTAAATTTTTTTCTTCACAGCACTTAATAACTTTAGATAATTGTTCTAAAAATGAGCAAATGAAGTTCCAAACACTGAAAAAGTCAACCATAAAGACTTCAGTACATTTTTCAATTAAATCACAAAAAATTATCATCATACATCTTTGAAATGTAGCAGGGGCATTACATAAACAAAAGGGCATTCTTCTAAAATTAAAAGTACCATAAGGACTGGTAAACGTTATTTTATCTTGATCCTTAGGAGATATTTAAATTTGGTGATAACCAATATAAACATAAAAAAAAAAGTATTTATGCCCAGCTAGTCTATCCAGCATTTGATCTAGAAGGGTAGTAGAAAATGATCTTTCCTAGTGGCAAGATTTAATTTTCTATAATCAATGCATATTCACCACCCTGTAACTTGTCTAGTAGATATTAACTCATTATGTTCATTCACAGTTACAGTTACTCCTCTTTTCTTAGAAAAGCAGTGAATTGGACTAACACATGCACTATCTGAAAAATGGTAGATAATTTTAGCATCTAACCACTTTAAAAATTTTTTTTTAATAACTTCTTTCATAATAGGATTCAATCTCCTTTAAGGATCAGCCCTGGGTTTGCAATTCTCTTCCATATGAATTTTATGATACAAATTGAAGGACTAATTCCTTTAATATCAGCAATTGTCCATCCAAAGGCTTTCATAAATTTTTTTAATATTTTCATCAATCTTTATTCTTCTTCCATCATCAATTTTGAGGAAATTATAACTGGTAACATAGAGGAATCTCTGAAAAAGGCATATTTTAAATGTTCAGGAAGTAACTTCAACTCAAGTTCTGGAGGTTTTTTAATAGATGGTCAAAATAATTTATCTTTCTCTATCGTGTCCAAAATTTTGAAACTTTCTCGAACATAGTTTGAATCTTCTTTAAAAAGGTCTTGACTTTGATCTAATTCCTCTTCTTGCTCGTGTTCCAAATCTTTTTCTTTAGATCTTTCTTCATAAATAGTTTTGAAATGGCATTCACTTAGATATCTTATAACATTTATTCTATAGCATTCATCTTCTTTACCTTTTTCAGGTTATTTCATTGATCTTGAAATGTTAAAAGTAACTATTTGGACATTTACGAGCATTGTTAATTTCCCTTTCTACACATCTATCATTGCTCTTGCTATAGCATTCATTTTCTAGATCTCATCGGTTAACGCTAATATGCGTGGTGTGCTTGCCAACACATGACACCTATTGAGAGTCCATTTGTTGATCTCACTTTTAGTTGAGGTTTAGTTTTTCTTTTTTAGTAGCCTAGGGTATAGCCATAGGACTTTCCTATTGACTATTCCTAAAAAATTAGAAAAGGAACCCTCACCATTAGAAATTCTAAACTCCCCTTTACTCAACTTGAGGCTCTACATATTGGTCCTAACCACTAGCACTTAGTAGGTGGGGTCATTAATGGGGAGCTTAAAGAGAGTTCCCATAGTACTATTTGACCTTAGGGTTGGCCTTGGGTGCTGGTTTAGAGCTAAGGCACTCACAATCACTCACAACTATAAACCCAAAATTTCTTGACTTTGATCCATTGATCTTTTTGGAGACTCGTGTAGATGGTCCTCTAAAACCACTGGCCCTATGCTAGGGTTTAGCTAAGATAAGTACATATAAGACCTAAATAGGGATTCCATTGGTTCATAGCTCATATATGGTGGTTGGTACCCCAACCCTACCAAAATACCCAACTTAGAATTTTGCCCCTAAATCCCCCACATGACCTAAATACCCTTGAAACCCCAAATTCACCCAAAATACCCAATTTTTTTCAAAAATAATTTCAAACCTTTTTAAAATATCCAAGTTACCCAAAACTACCCAAAAATTCCAAATTTACCAAAAGACCCCCGAAATGGCCAAAATTACAAAAATACCCTTGGCACCCCAAATGTTGCCAAAACCTCCAAAATCACTCTAAATGTCTCCAAACCCAATTTGGACCCTTCAACTGAACCAAATTTGGCCAATTTGACCATTTTGACCAAAACCACTAAATTTCCTTTAAGGGCCCAATTTCGCCAAATTTACCTCAAATGTCCATCAATTTGAGCCCAATTTTCTTCAATTTTAAGTCTAAAATTAAATTCACCTATCATATTACCAAACTAAACCAAATACAAGCCTAATTGCCCCATGCTTTGAGCTCAACTTTGATCTAAGTCAAATCCTCAATTTTGGCCCTATCACTTAATCCCACCAAATTGAACCCCATAGCCTACTTAATTTGCCCCAATTTGAATCATAAACTCTTCATAACAATCCTAAACACCAAATATGACTTTAAATTTGCCTTGGTTAAGCCTCAATTTGATTTAATTTTTGCCCCATATCCAAAATTTCGCAAATTCCCCCGAAATTGGCCATGCCTTTGAACTCCACCAAATTGATTGCCCTATCCCCAAAATTGACACCCAATTTATGTGTAAAACTCTTCATGATGTTCCTATAGACCATTCTCAATAATCAATTTGGACTTAGCCCAAGCCTAGCCCAATCTAGACCCAAGTCTAGCAATACATACCAAAATTGACCAAAATTCCAAAATCCTTCAAATTGAACCCCAATTGAACTCAAAATCATTTCAATCCTTCACCAAAAACCTTCATTACAATCATCTACACAATGTTGATCAATTAATTGGGCTTAAAGTCATGGATAGCCTAACCTAAATCCAAAGTTTGGTCATTTGGACCCACATTGGACCCATACACCAAAATTAGCCTAGCCACCGTACAACCACCAAATTTATGACTCCACAGCCACTGAACACACTCCATGGACCAGGCTAAACCCCATTAGACTAGCCATGGTGAGATATGGAACATTTGATCCCTAAATTAATAGATTCATGCCCATTTATGGGCCTTAACCAAAAATCTCCCCAATCATCACTTGCCATTGAGGGTTAAACATAATTAACCCTCCCACTGGCTCACGTGACCTCCTAGCCACCTCCCTGGCACTGCTGGCTAGCCTAGTCACCGGAGCACCTCAAAACTGAGGACCACCATCCCTAAATCAAACCCAATCTCAACCCTAGGGGCCAGCTCACCCTAATTAATTCTTAGAGCTTCTTAGCCCACCACCTCAGCAGGCTTTGCACCTAAAGCCAGGCCTTGAGCTCCCCTCTTCGACCATGGCTATAAAATGGTGTCTTCATGGCCCAAAATAGTGTGCTAAGATTTTCTCAAGGAGAGCCTACCCAATTTCTCCCATAGCCTCTTTGAGATCCCCTCAGTTCAAACCAACCACCTCCTTGCCCTAATTCTCATTGTCGGAGCTCAATTTTGAGCTCGATTCCGGCCAGAAAAATGACAAGTTTGGCCACACCTCTATAGTGCAACAAATATCAATTAAACTTGCCTACACCTTCACCACATTGAAAGAAGACAAAGCCCCATCAAGGCCCCCTCACAAAGAGCCTCTACCCCAGACTTTCATCAACCCCTAAATTTGGTCTTGATCAAATTTGGGTCTAGGCATTTCACCACGGCAAGAGGCTTCCTCCCTAGCATCCTTGGATATCCATGAACATGTCGAGCACCTCTAATTGAAGCTTTACTTCTCAGAGTAAAGGTATTGAATCCCCCCTCTTCCCGAGCCTATTTTGACTCTCCATTGAATTAAGATTAACTTAATGGCATGTTTACGACATTGATATATCCCTCTCACTTAGACGAGTATATAGGATCAAATACAAACGAGTTTGGTTGAGAAATGAGTGAGATCTTAAGGTTTTAGGAATAACGGTCACGGTTTCACACCAGCTGGGGATGAGGAAGCGAAGTCGTTGGATGGTGCATGTATCAGATGGATGGCTAGAATCGCGTTGGACGGGAGCTTCATACATAAAGTGCAGGTCGAGTCAGTCACTACATGGATGGCGGCATCCAACCAGAGCATGCCACATAAATCTTCGGAGCCATCACATGATGTCATGGCATTGTGTGTTTATGTAGGAAAATAGAGACTTATTTAATTCAAAAAACGTCCCCTACCTTCAAAAATTCATATCTCGGTGTAGAAAAATCACAAAAATAAAATAAAATTGTCCTATTGCTCAGTGAACAAAGGGGAACAATATAGAAATGGTTTGAAGTTTATTTGATTCATATTTTAATTTTAATTAATTAAATAATGTTCTAAGTATTTTGACTCTCCATGAATTCAAGTATTTCACCATGGCTTAATATTTTGGAATATTGTTACCTCTGTCATGGGGGATATTCCCTCATTTTTACATAGTTAAAGGAGACCCCTAGACAAAGATCTATATTTTTCAAGTTTATGCATTTGATTTGGAAAGTTAATTATAAGAATTAGCATGTTGCTTAGAAAAATCCAAGAAAATTTTGGTAGGTTCATTTTGATCAGAGAACCCTAAGAAAAATTTGTTATGAGCTAAGTCATTAAGAACACACCTAATTTTTATAAAACCCTAAAATACAAAGAAAATTAATTTAGAAAAAATAAACATCTAAATGACTTGTTTTTAATTATTCACTGTAATTTAATGTTCAGAGGACTCCTCATAAAAATTTCAAAACATTTGGAGTGATAACCTAATTTAATTTTCTAAGTTAAATGACACTTTTAAAACTTAAAATAATCATAATAATTAAAATACAACTCAAAATTTTATGAAATCGTATTTTGGGAGCTCTCTATGATTAGAGGAATTTTCTAAAAATACATTTGTAATTGAAGTAAAAATTTCATTTCTAAGCATATTTTAAATATTTGAATAATTAAAAAATAATAAAAATCATAAAATTAATAAAATTCATGAAAAATTTTTAAATTTTTTCCTAAGCACTTAGGAGCAACTGGAATATTTTTCCTAATTTCTAAGTGAAGGTATTGAATTTTAAAGCTTAAAATAATTTTTAAAGGCTATAAAAGGATTTTCCTTAATTNTATGATTAGAGGAATTTTCTAAAAATAAATTTGTAATTGAAGTAAAAATTTCATTTCTAAGCATATTTTAAATATTTGAATAATTAAAAAATAATAAAAATCATAAAATTATTAAAATTCATGAAAATTTTTTAAATTGTTTCCTAAGCACTTAGGAGCAACTGGAATATTTTTCCTAATTTTCTAAGTGAAGGTATTGAATTTTAAAGCTTAAAATAATTTTTAAAGGCTATAAAAGGATTTTCCTTAATTTCTCACTAAAATAATTCTAATTATTCAAAGAAAAATCTTAAAAATATGAAATTTTTTTCTCTAGGTTCTTGGACCTTGGAGAGATTAAATAAAAATGTAAAACTTAATTTTACACATTTAAAATGTTTTATAATTAATAATACTCCAGAGCTTAAAATAATTCTGATAATTCAAATAAAACTCAAAAAATCATGAAANGTTTCCTAAGCACTTAGGAGCAACTAGAATATTTTTCCTAATTTTTTAAGTGAAGGAATTGAATTTTAAAGCTTTACTTCTCAAAATTTTATGTAAGTCTAGCTCCAATAAAAATTTCAAGTGATTAGGTTTTGCGTTGAACAAGTTATATTTGAAAAATCTTATTTTTACATGTAAATGATTATATAAATTAAATTAAATTTTGAGAAAATAAATCACATTTTCTCCTCTGGTGTCTTAATTTACCCATGAGTGATGTAGGATAAAAATTCCAAAGTCATTTAAATTAAATTTGATGAATTATGAAGTGATTGAGCCTTAGGGACAAAGGTATAATTTTGGAAATTTGATCTTAATTAACATTTAGGCTTAATTCAAGAAATGGNGTAAGTCTAGCTCCAGTAAAAATTTAAAGTGATTAGGCTTTGTGTTGGACAAGTTAATGAATTTTCTTTGAAAAATCTTATTTTTACATGTAAATGATTATATAAATTAAATTAAATTTTGAGAAAAAAAATCACATTTTCTCCTCTGGTGTCTTAATTTACCCATGAGTGATGTAGGATAAAAATTCCAAAGTCATTTAAATTAAATTTTATGAATTATGAAGTGATAGAGCCTTAGGGACAAAGGTATAATTTTGGAAATTTGGTCTTAATTAACATTTAGGCTTAATTCAAGAAATGGAAATGGACAATCTTTGATCTTATTAACATGTTCACATGATTGAAACATAAGGAATTAATTGATAGAAACCAATTTCACTTTTCTTAATAAAAGGATAAATTTGCAATTTCCTAAATCATTAAAATTTGAAGGTCNATTATTTTTACATGTAAATGATTATATAAATTAAATTAAATTTTGTAAAAATAAATCACATTTTCTCCTCTGGTGTCTTAATTTACCCATGAGTGATGTAGGCTAAAAATTCCAATGTCATTTAAATTAAATTTGATGAATTATGAAGTGATAGAGTCTTAGGGACAAAGGTATATTTTGGAAATTTGGTCTTAATTAACATTTAGGCTTAATTCAAGAAATGGAAATGGACAATCTTTGATCTTAATTAACATGTTCACATGATTGAAACATAAGGAATTAATTGGTAGAAACAAATTTCACTTTTTTTAATAAAAGGATAAATTTGCAATTTCCTAAATCATTAAAATTTGAAGGTCGACTAAATTAAATAATCCTAGACTTAGGGGTATAATTTTGGATGTAAATAGCTCACTAATTTAATACCCCTATTTGGTGTTCAAATGACATTCAAATGTTTTGATGATGAATTACTATCACTTAAAATTCAATTTCTTTCAAAAATTACTAATTTATCCACCAAGGTCTTAAGGACTTAGATTTAGGCTAAATCAAATTTGGGTAAATGAGGATCAGAAAAGTGAATGTAACTAGAAATTGAACACCTTTAAAAAAAACACTACAGACCCAAGTTAGAGCTAAAATTGGCTAAGTATCTTAATAACATCAACTTGCCCCTTTTAACTATTTTCACCAACATAATTCTCAGATTAAATGACAAATGGTAATCACCCTACTCTTAGGGATAATTGAAACATCGATGATCATTGAACACTAAAGGTATTTATAGGATGAATTACTAAGCAACATCAAAAGTTTAAATGAACTCGAAACTTTTCACCAGGCGGTGAGAGGGAAGTATGGACTTGGTTCTTCCTCCTAACCTTCTGGATAGCTCAGAGGTCTACTAAACTTAGTATGTTTTACTTAATGAAATCATCCTCAAATGAATTAATAGGAGATCACCATGATATGATTTAGAATTTGGTAGATCACCGGAACCTTTTCTTCCCACTCTACATAAAATGCTTTTAATATATAAATGCTCTCACATGCATTTTGAGTTTTAGTTGAAGATGACGGTAAGACCAACTATATACATTTTTATTATGATTTACTTACCTGAATTTTTTTAGTTTTTTGTTCTTTACTTTTCAGTACGTTGTTGTACTTACTTACTTGCATGTATTAACAAAAAACACAAACCTGTATGTTAAACAACGATGTCACCCTGCATGAAAACCAAAACTGCNTTAACCTCCTGGATAGCTCAGAGGTCTACTAAACTTAGTATGTTTCACTTAATGAAATCATCCTCAAATGAATTAATAGGAGCTCACCAAGATATGATTTAGAATTTGGTAGATCACCGGAACCTTTTTTTCCCACTTTACATAAAATGCTTTTAATATATAAATGCTCTCACATGCATTTTAAGTTTTAGTTGAAAATGACGGTAAGACCAACTAGGTACATTTTTACTGTGATTTACTTACCTGAATTTTTTTAGTTTCCTGTTCTTTACTTTTTAGTACGTTGTTATACTTACTTACCTGCATGTATTAACAAAAAACACAAACCTGTATGTTAAACAACGATGTCACCCTGCATGAAAACCAAAACTGCTAGGATAGTCGTCAACCAAAACTAAAATCAACCAACATAAAATTCACCCCCACAACAATCAAAATATAAAACAACTCAAAATTTAATCACAAACATCACAAAATAACAATTGTAACCAAATTAAGATGTCTCTATCGGATGATCGGGAATCCCTTAGAGGAGATAACCTACGGTTGTTAACGAGGCTTCCCACGGTCTAAACGAAAGTATGAAACTCATTAAGTTGAGTTTAGTAAATTTATTTGGACTAAATGAATCTACAATAAAATAGTAGTACCAGCACGAGGGAACCGTAGGATCATAATTGGTGTCGCTCTGATCAACTTTAATATGCCCTAACTTGTCTTAGGATTCTGAAGTTTCTGTTCTTCATGACCTAAATCCTCATATCTTCTAGGCTATTTGTGTGATTTTTCACACAAATATAAGCCCTGAATAAATAAAATTAGAAAGATGAAACATTTAAATAATTTGTTCTCAAAACTGAAGCCAAACAATAGGATAGACTGGGAAGTCANGTAGGATCCTAATCGGTGTTGCTCTTATCAACTTTAATATGCCCTAACTCGTCTTAGGATTCTGAGGTTTCCGTTCTTCATGACCAAAATCCTCATATCTTCCAGGCTATTTGTGTGATATTTTCACACAAATATAAGCCCTAAATAAATAAAATTGGAAAGATGAAACATTTAAATAATTTGTTCTCAAAACTGAAGTCAAACAATAGGATAGACTGGGAAGTCACTAAGGTTCTCCTTTGGATCTATGACATCCTCTAGTTCTTCCTCCTTTGGATTCTATAATAAAATATTTCAAATTTGAATCATTCCCATTTCACGCCACTTTGTCCGATTCCATTGAAAATTCCTATCATTTTGAACTCCTTGAAGCTAATATTCCCTGATTTTTATCAAGAGTTTTCTTAACTGACTTTGGTCATTTAAGATGTAACTAACTATAGAGACTTGCCCTTATAGGAAGCTTTTCGGAACCCAACTTAAAATAAACCCTATTTAATATTAAATAGGGGAAATTACAGCAAATAAAATGGTTTTGCAGACCAAACATATATCATATATTTCTTAGTTTATTTGATCGAGCTTCATCCTCAAGTATTGTTGTTATCCTTCGGTATAAGGTTTGAGCTATAGTGCTCTTTCATTTAAACTATAAAAAGTATGTGCTCAGTTTAATTTCATATTTTTCTAAAACTTATATATATATATATATATATATATATATANGAGGTATTTATAGGATGAATTACTAAGCAACATCAAAAGTTTAAATGAACTCGAGACTTTTCACCAGGCGGTGAGAGGTAAGTATGGACTTGGTTCTTCCTCCTAACCTTCTGGATAGCTCAGAGGTCTACTAAACTTAGTATGTTTTACTTAATGAAATCATCCTCAAATGAATTAATAGGAACTCACCAAGATATGATTTAGAATTTGGTAGATCACCGAAACCTTTTCTTCCCACTCTACATAAAATGCTTTTAATATATAAATGCTCTCACATGCATTTTGAGTTTTAGTTGAAGATGACGGTAAGACGAACTAGATACATTTTTGTTATGATTTAGTTACCTGAAATTTTTTAGCTTTTTGTTCTTTACTTTTCAGTACGTTGCTGTACTTACTTACCTGCATGTATTAACAAAAAACACAAACCTTTATGTTAAACAACAATGTCACCCTGCATGAAAACCAAAACTATTAGGATAGTCGTCAACCAAAACTAAAATCAACCAAGATAAAATTCACCCCCACAACGTTCAAAATATAAAACAACTCAAAATTTAATCACAAACATCACAAAATAGCAAATGTAACCAAATTAAGACGTCTCTATCGGATGATCGGGAATCCCTTGGAGGAGATAACCTACGGTTGTTAACGAGGCTTCCCACGGTCTAAGCGAAAGTATGGAACTCATTAAGTTGAGTTTAGTAAATTTATTTGGACTAAATGAATCTGCAATAAAATAGTAGTACCAGCACGAGGGAACCCTAGGATCCTAATCGGTGTTGCTCTGATCAACTTTAATATTCCCTAACTCGTCTTAGGATTCTGAGGTTTCCGTTCTTCATGACCTAAATCCTCATATCTTCTAGGCTATTTGTGTGATCTTTTCACACAAATATAAGCCCTAAATAAATAAAATTGGAAAGATGAAACATTTAAATAATTTGTTCTCAAAACTGAAGCCAAACAATAGGATAGACTGGGAAGTCACTGAGGTTCTCCTTTGGATCTATGACATCCTCTAGTTCTTCCTCCTTTGGATTCTACAATAAAATATTTCAAATTTGCATCATTCCCATTTCACGCCACTTTGTCCGATTCTATTGAAAAGTCCTATCATTTTGAACTCCTTGAAGTTAATATTCCCTGATTTTTATCAAGAGTTTTCTTAAGTGACTTTGATCATTTAAGATGTAACTAACTATAGGGGCTTGCCCTTATAGGAAGCTTTTCTGAACCCAACTTAAAATAAACCCTATTTAATTCTTCATATTAAATAGGGGAAATTACAACAAATAAAATAGTTTTCCAGACCAAACATATATCATATATTTCTTAGTTTATTTGATCGAGTCTCATCCTCAAGTATTGTATTTATCCTTCGGTATAAGGTTTGAGCTATAGTGCTCTTTCACTTAAACTGTAAAAAGTATGTGGTCAGTTTAATTTCATATTTTTCTAAAACTGTATATATATTAAAATGTCCTTGCAAAGTGGGTGACAGGATTTTGATTATGGTGACCGACATTTCCAACGTGCAACTCCTCCAATAGTGTCGACGGGAGACACTCTTCTAACAGGTTTGACTCACTATCCATGTGAATATGCAAATGCAAATGTATAATCAAAATGTATAAGGGACGAGTGTACCATGGGGCAGGGACTCAAACAGAGGTGGGCATACCGTAGTGACAGCAGCCCTAGGAGGTATGTCAAAGCGTCAGACCCAATGAGATGGGCATGCCATGGTGGTAGCATCCTGAAGGGGATAACATGCCTTGGTGGAAGTGGCCCCAAGAGGTGTGTTAATAGGGCAATGACCTGTAAGAAGTAGGTGTGTCGTGGCAGTAGAAGCCCGAAGAGAATATGCAATTCAAACATATGACCATAATCATACAAATATACAGATGCGAGATGAGATGCAATAATGCAATCATATATATGCACTACAATATGCAAAAATGCANAAAGCGTCAGACCCAACGAGATGGGCATGCCATGGTGGTAGCATCCTGAAGGGGATAACATGCCTTGGTAGAAGTGGCCCCAAGAGGTGTGTTAATAGGGCAATGACCTGTAAGAAGTAGGCGTGTCGTGGCAGTAGAAGCCTGAAGAGAATATGCAATTCAAACATATGACCATAATCGTACAAATATACAGATGCGAGATGAGATGCAATAATGCAATCATATATATGCACTACAATATGCAAAAATGCAAACACACATGCAAGACAGTATGGTGGTGCAAGTAGTTGGTCAACCAGATCAAGGTAACCGGTCGAGCCAAAGTGTCATGCCAAACAACTTAATAGAGCTGACTAAAGTGAAGTGAAATGCTCGTTAGGCCTGTGCGGCTGGTCGGAGCAAAGTAAAGTGTTCACCGAGCTAGGTCAGCATGACGAAGCTAAGTGACATGCTTGCAGGGTCGAGGCGGCCGATCAGAGCAAAGTGAAAAGCTTGTCGGGCCAGGGCGGTCGGTCAGAGTGAATTAAAATGCTCGTCGGGCTAGGGTGGTCAGATGGAGTGAAGTGAAATGCTCGCCGGGCTGGGGCGACCGGTTGAGGTGAAGTAAAAGCTCGTTGGGCCGGTGTGGCCACCGGGCTGGGGCGGCCGGTTAAGGTGAAGTGAAAGCTCGGTGGGTTGGTGCGGCCGGTTGGAATAAAGTAAAATGCTCGTCGGGCCGGGGCAGTCGGACGGAGAGAAGTGAAATGCTCGTCGGGCTAGGGCGGCAAGTCGAGGTGAAGTGAAAAGCCCGTCGGGTCGGGACAGCCGGTCAGAGAGAAGTGAAATGCTCTTCAAGTCGGGGCAGTCGGTCGAGGTCAAGTGAAAATCTGGCCAAGCTAGGGTAGCTGGGCGGAGTGAAGTGAAAAGCTCGTTGGGTTGGGGCGGCCGATCAGAGCAAAGTGAAATGCTTGCTGGGTCGGGGTGGCCGGTTGGAGTTAAGTGAAAAGCTCATTGAGTCAATGCGGCTGGTCAGAGCAAAGTGAAATGCTCGCTGGGCCAAGGCGATCGACCGTAGCAAAGTGAAAAGCCCGTCAGGTCGGGGCAACCGGCCGGAGTGAAGATAAACACTCGTTGGGCCGGGGCGACCGGTCGGAGCGAAGTGAAATGCTACGTGAAATGCAAAATAAAACATGCAAACATCCACATGTAATAGGGATCCATCCCTATGCTAATGACCTCACCGAGAAAGCTAGGGTCAACATATAGAAAAATGGTGATTGTCGTCTTTGCTTTGGCAAAGCAGGTGGGGAACTTCTCCCTGGATCTCCAAGGGGGAAGTTCTCTGCCTTGTCATGAAATGGACTAACGATGACACTTTTCCAGATTTCACGACACCTCTGAGCTTTAAAAAATGAGCTAATGAATCGTATTTTCTAATTTTGGAAAGGCATATTATTCAATCTTTCTAACAAAACCGGAGCAAACAAAGCAAAGAGGAGCGAAAGGGGCTCCAGCCCTTAGGATCTTTTGTGTTAAGGCTAACAAATCAAATAGGATTTGCTCGGCTATCATAGGGGACTTGGTTGCGTAAGGAAAATCCTATCCTGATGGCCACCTCTAGAAATACAAGCGATCAATCACGCCGTTGTCGCACCGACACTTGCCGACGCATGCACTTTGTGCGGGTGATCGAACCCGCATGTCTAATGTCACTACAACCTAGAGCTAGCTAGGAAGTAAAGTACTAAGGGGAAGAGGAGTTATACTGTCTCGCGGTTTGTACAAAGCCCAATGAAGGCCAAAAACTCTTTTGTACGTGGTTCAAGACTCTTGTACCCCTTCAAACGGAGGCAAGGTTTGCTGTCCAGAAATGTCAGGATGCTCAGGTGAGGCGTTTGGAAACCAAAAAAGTGAGGCCATGAGGTGGTGGTGGTGGAACACTGGTAACATGCAACTGGAATGAGAAAAGCAAGGAAGAGTGCATGAAATCTAAAGATGTGCGCTGGAATGAGAATGCTTTGTCACGTGATCGACGCCGGTAAGGAGGTGGGTCAGTGACGTGTGGCTGATAAGGAGGAGGAACCAAAAGGGGACCGGCCAGAAGAAAAAAAATCCAAAATGGATGGCGACCAGCTACAAACGGAAAAGCTCCACTGCGGAGGAGAACCCTAGCAAGGTCAATTGTTCCAACAACCAAGAAACACCCCGCTGAGGTGGTCGACGAGAGGGGAGGGCTTCAGCACGCGGCTGACCAAGGAGGAGGAGCTCCGACGCATCTAGCTACTGAGATCTATCGTGGAGAAGGTTGTCCGGCAGAGGAAGATGTCGACGGCTTTGTTCGCCGGCGAGGGAGGTCAGCGACGGTGAGTTCGGGGCGACGAGGTTGAGTCTCGCAAACGTTTCTGGCGGGTGCATGCATTAAGGTTCTTAAAATAGAGAAGAGATGCATGGCTTTTTATATTATAACGATAATAATATATATTATANGACCCAAATTTGACCATTTCTCTTCTTTACAGGCACTAAGTTAGCCAGCCATGTTGAGTATTTTTCTTCTCAAATAAAGCTGGTGGCAGTTAATTTCTTAACTTTGACAATGACTTGTTGTTCAACTTCAACAAGCATCCGTCTTGGAGCTTGTTTAACAGGAATTACAGTTTGGTTTATCCCAAGTTTATGAATTACAACTTTTGGAGTGAGTCTAGGCATTTCTTTGTAACTCCAAGCAAAGTAGCCTTTGTATTCTTTCAACAGATGAACTTTTTTTTTGCATCAATGTCATTAAGGAACGAACTAATAAAAGTCAGTTTTGGTTTTTTTTCCATTCCTAAATTTATTTTTTTAGTTCATCCACTGAAAATTTAATTTCTTCTTTAAATTTTGGCGGTGCATCTTCGATTGTAAGATCAAATGTTTGCTCAGAATCAGGTACTTTGGTGACAACTAAGCAAAATTCTGTGTCATCTAGAGGCTCTAGGTTACAGAACCCAATACCTTCTTTAGAGTTCTGATTTTTTTTGTTGTTATTTAATAATTTTTTAAAATAATAAGATTGATCTAATGTCCATTGTTTAGGTTTCAAACCATTTTGAATAAGTTTTTAAACATACGAAGAATAAAGTTCAAAAAGGATTTTCATTGATTTCATAAGACTTTCTTCATCTAGTTTTACATTCGTCGCGTAACTAGAACAAGTAGAATCAAGTCAAAATTTTATAGATTTTTTGTCCTGACCATATACTTTTTTTACCACTAAATTCTCAATTTTTTATGGAGAAATTGGAGTCAGGGACATAGCATGTATACAGTGACTAATTCGTTCATACATAATCTAAAATTGTTTTTTTTTTCATTTCCCTCTTCAAGATATAAATTGAACTTTGGTTTTTTTGAAATTATCAATGTTGTTTTTTCTTTTTCTTCTTCTTCTTCATATTGCAAAAAAAATCTTGAACATTTATGATTTCTTCATGTCTATCATTGGATTTTCCCTCTCTTGTCCTCATCCCCGACCTCGATATCGGATGTGAGTTTGATGAGAGTTCTTATCCTTCGTGGGTGTTGAAGAAAA
>JXCR01079279.1:67018-87399 GCA_002079205.1 Phalaenopsis hybrid cultivar
TGGGCCAAGGCGATCGACCGTAGCAAAGTGAAAAGCCCGTCGGGTCGGGGCAACCGGCCGGAGTGAAGATAAACACTCGTTGGGCCGGGGCGACCGGTCGGAGCGAAGTGAAATGCTACATGAAATGCAAAATACAACATGCAAACATCCCTTAGGATTTTTTGTGTTAAGGCTAACAAATCAAATAGGATTCGCTCGACAATCATAAGGGACTTGGTTGCATAAGTAAAATTCTATCCTGATGGCCACCTCTAAGAAAACAAGCTATCAATCACGCAGATGCATTGTCGCACCGACACTTGCCGACGCATGCACTTCGTGCGGGTGATCGAACCCGCATGTCTAATGTCACTACAACCTAGAGCTAGCTAGGAAGTAAAGTACTAAGGGGAAGAGGAGTTATACCGTCCCGCGGTTTGCACAAAGCCCAATGAAGTCCAGGAACTCTTTTGTACACTGTTCAAGACTCTTGTATCCCTTTGAACGGCGGCAAGGTTTGCTGTCCAGAAATGTCAGGATGCTCCAGTGAGGCGTTTGGCAACCAAAAAAGTGAGGCCATGAGGTAGCGGTGGTGGAACACTGGTAACACGCAACTGGAACGAGAAAAGCAAGGAAGAGCACATGAAATCTAAAGATGTGCGCTGGAATGAGAATGCTTTGTCACGTGATCGACGCCGGTAAGGAGGTGGGCCGGTGAGGTGTGGCTGATAAGGAGGAGGAACCAAAAGGGGACCAGCCAGAAGAAAAAAATTCCAAAATGGACGGCGGCCAGCTACAAACGGAAAAGCTCCACTGCGGAGGAGAACTCCAGCAAGGTCAATTCTTCCAACGACCAAGAAACACCCCGCTGAGGTGGTCGACGAGAGGGGAGAGCTTCGGCACGCGGCTGGCCAAGGAGGAGGAGCTCTGACGCGTCTAGCTACCGAGATCTATCGTGGGGAAGGCTGTCCGGCAGAGGTGGATGTCGACGGCTTTGTTCGCCGGCGAGGGAGGTCAGCGACGGTGAGTTCGGGGCGAGGAGGTTGAGTCTCGCAAACTTTTCTGGCGGGTGCGTGCGTTAAGTTTCTAAAAATAGAGAAGAGATGCATGGCTTTTTATATTATAACGATAATAATATATATTATAGATTATACTATATTATAATAAAAATATTTATATTATTATAATTATCGTTCGCGTATTCTTCTCCCATATACATCCAGGCGGTAGAGTGCATGGCCTTTCTGACTAAAGCTGATGTTCCTGACGCATCCGAGCAGTCATTTTTGCCATTCGGGGTCGTCCGAACCATTTTTTTCAACTATTGGGCCAAAATTGATAGTTTTCATATTTTTAATTTGTTCGCAAAATTGTGGTGTAAAGAACATCCTACTTAGATGGAATCGACATTTCAGACACGCTCGCATAGTTCATTTTGTCATTCAGGGTCGTTTAAGACCGCTCGGACCATCTTTTAAGTGATCGGGCTGAAAAAATAATAATTCACACATTTTAGGTTTGCTCGCAGAGTCGTAGAGAACTGAACATCCTTTATAAGTAGAATAGATGTTGCAGAAGTGATCGCGCAATCCGTTTCGTCATCTGTGCTCATCTGAATGGGCTCACTAGAGATCGGGCCAATTCAAGTCAATTTCGCGTGTGGCGTGACAAAAAATATTTTTCCCGGATTGGTGTCGTATGACCAGCCTTCACCTAAGCGAAAGCCAAAGTCTGGCAAAATGACCCTAGCAACGTACCCCTCAACAAGCGCTGAAAGGTCTCAGGTGGGTTTTTAAACTACCGGATGGCTACGGACAGGCCGTAAGCTATCCCGAGTCATGCAGGTGGATACCCTACATTCGTGACATCAAAAATTTATGCGAACAGTTCATTTTTGTATTTTTGATGGCTAGTCCATTGTCTGATATGACCCTTCGGGTAACTCTGACTCTATAAACAATGTGTGTTTTAAAGAAATAAAGGACCTATTTTGCTTTGACTTCTCTAAGCTTTACAACCTATGCCCATTTCAAAAAGTAATCTATAACAGCTAGAAATAATTGATGTCCTTTAGATGATGGAGGGTCCATAGGGCCCACTATGTCTGTGCCTCAACATTTAAATGACCAAGATTCAATTGTTGGATGTAATACATTTGGCGGCTGATGCAATACCACACTATGTATCTAACATTGATGACATATTTTTGCAGTTTCAAGACAGTCAGTCATCATTGTATGCCAATAATATCCCACTTTTTATTTTCATTTTCATTTTTATCTAGATTGGTGTGCACCACACAGACCTGTGTGAAATTCTTTAATGATTTTTCAAGTGTTAGACTGGAGTAGACATCTTAACCACATTTGATCGAAAGATCAATGGTAAAGAACATCTTTTACTAGAATGTAAGACAATGCTCTTTGTTTAATTTAAGATGTAATGGAACTGTTTCAGGTAATTTCCTGGTTTGCAAATATTGAATAATTGGTTGTCGCCAATCATCCTCTTCTTTGTTAATTACTGTCGCTATTGTCTCTTCAATAATTTTATTGAAATTATTATTTTTCAACTTTGGAGAGAACTCTCCATCCTCTTATAGAAATTGGAACGTCATCCTCTTCTGGATAAGCAAACTCTTTTGCAAGCTTAGTTAAAGCGTCTCCTAGAGAGTTGTCTCATCTCGGAATTATGAAAAATGTTACAATTAGAATTTGTTGAAGAAATTTCATAGTGTAACAAAAATATTGTTCAAGTCATGATTTCAAAGTTCTGTATTTTTCTGTGATTTGATTAATAATAAATTGAGAGTCTCCATAGATGCTTACATCTTTTATTTTCAAGTGTATCATTAGTTCTAAACCAGTTATGAGTGCTTCATACTCAGCTTCATTAGTTGTGCATGGCTCGGTTAGATGATAGGAATACGACATTATTGGTTTGTTTGGAGTGATGAATATTAATCATACTTCTTCTTTGCCACGTATAATTGTTTGCATGTCTTTGTCTTTTCGAGCAGATGAAGCTCCGTCAAAATATAATTCCCATCTTTAAATTTTTTATTTCTAATACTTGCTCAATGAGCAAATCATCATTAACAGGAGATTTAGCCGGTATAGAGTGAGCTACGGAGAATTCTTTTAAAATTTATCCTTTTATAGCATGCAACAGTACAAATGTTATGTTGAACTGGAGCAGTATCATTACCCATCTTGCTAATCTTCTAGAAAGTGTTGGTCGAGTCATCAAATGTTGCAAGGGGTTAACTCTTGAGNAGAAGAGTCTATAGGATCAAACACGAACGAGTTTGGATGAGAAATGAGTGAGATCTTAAGGTTTTAGGGATAACGGTCACGGGTTCACACCAGCTGGGGATGAAGAAGCGAAGCCGTTGGATGGTGCATGTATCAGATGGATGGCTAGGATCGCGTTGGACGGGAGCTTCATACATAAAGTGCGGGTCGAGTCAGTCACTACATGGATGGCAGCATCCAACCAGAGCATGCCACACAAATCTTTGGAGCCATCACATGATGTCATGGCAACGTGTGTTTATGTAGGAAAATAGAGACTTATTTAATTCAAAAAATGTCACCTACCTTCAAAAATTCATATCTCGGTGTAGAAAAATCACAAAATTAAAATAAAACTGTTCTATTGCTCAGTGAACAACGGGAAACAATGTAGAAATGGTTTGAAGTTTATTTGATTCATATTTTATTTTTAATTAATTAAATAATGTTCTAAGTATTTTGATTCTCCATGAATTCAAGTATTTCACCATGGCTTGATATTTTATAATATTGTTACCTCTGTCATGGGGGATATTCCCTCATTTTTCCAAAGTTAAAGGAGACCCCTAGACAAAGATCTATATTTTTCAAGTTTATGCATTTGATTTAGAAAGTTAATTATAATAATTAGCATGTCGCTTAGAAAAATCCAAGAAAATTTTGGTAGGTTCATTTTAATCAGTGAACCCTAAGAAAAATTTGTTATGAGCTAAGTCATTAAGAACACACCTAATTTTTATAAAACCCTAAAATACAAAGAAAACTAATTTAGGAAAAATAAACATCTAAATGACTTGTTTTTAATTCTCCACTATAATTTAATGTTCAGAGGACTCCTCATAAGAATTTCAAAACATTTGGAGTGATAACCTAATTTAATTTTTGAAGTTAAATTCATGAAAATTTTTTAAATTGTTTCATAAGCACTTAGGAGCAACTGGAATATTTTTCCTAATTTTCTAAGTGAAGGAATTGAATTTTAAAGCTTAAAATAATTTTTAAAGGCTATAAAAGGATTTTCCTTAATTTCTCACTAAAATAATTCTAATAATTCAAAGAAAAATCTTAAAAATATGAATTTTTTTTTCTCTAGGTTCTTGGACCTTGGAGAGATTAAATAAAAATGTAAAACTTAATATTACACATTTAAAATATTTTATAATTAATTAATACTCTAGAGCTTAAAATAATTCTGATAATTCAAATAAAACTCAAAAAATCATGAAATTTGGTCTAAGTGATTCTCTGGTGTAAGTCTAGCTCCAATAAAAATTTCAAGTGATTAGGTTTTGTGTTGAACAAGTTATCTTTGAAAAATCCTATTTTTACATGTAAATGATTATATAAATTAAATTAAATTTTGAGAAAATAAATCACATTTTCTCCTCTGGTATCTTAATTTACCCATGAGTGATGTAGGATAAAAATTCCAAAGTGATTTAAATTAAATTTGATGAATTATGAAGTGATAGAGCCTTAGGGACAAAGGTATAATTTTGGAAATTTGATCTTAATTAACATTTAGGCTTAATTCAAGAAATGGAAATGGACAATCTTTGATCTTAATTAACATATTCAGATGATTAAAACATAAGGAATTAATTGGTAGAACCAATTTCACTTTTCTTAATAAAAGGATAAATTTGCAATTTCCTAAATCATTAAAATTTGAAGGTATACTAAATTAAATAATCCTAGACTTAGGGGTATAATTTTGGATGTAAATAGCTTACTAATTTAATACCCCTATTTGGTGTTCAAATGACATTCAAATATTTTGACGATGAATTACTATCACTTAAAATTCAATTTCTTTCAAAAATTACTAATTTATCCACCAAGGTCTTAAGGACTTAGATTTAGGCTAAATCAAATTTGGGTAAATGAGGAACAGAAAAGTGAATGTAACTAGAAATTGAACACCTTTAAAAAAACACTACAGACCCAAGTTAGAGCTAAAATTGGCGAAGTATCTTAATAACATCAACTTTCCCCTTTTAACTGTTTTCACCCACATAATTCTCAGATTAAATGACAAATGGTAATCACCCTACTCTTAGGGATAATTGAAACATCGATGATCACTAAGCACTAGAGGTATTTATAGGATGAATTACTAAGCAACATCGAAAGTTTAAATGAACTCGAGACTTTTCACCAGGCGGTGAGAGGGAAGTATGGACTTGGTTCTTCCTCCTAAACTTCTGGATAGCTCAGAGGTCTACTAAACTTAGTATGTTTTACTTAATGAAATCATCCTCAAATGAATTAATAGGAGCTCACCAAGATATGATTTAGAATTTGGTAGATCACCGGAACCTTTTTTTCCCACTTTACATAAAATGCTTTTAATATATAAATGCTCTCACATGCATTTTAAGTTTTAGTTGAAAATGATGGTAAGACCAACTAGGTACAATTTTATTGTGATTTAATTACCTGAATTTTTTTAGTTTCCTGTTCTTTACTTTTCAGTATGTTGTTGTACTTACTTACCTGCATGTATTAACAAAAAACACAAACATGTATGTTAAACAACGATGTCACCCTGCATGAAAACCAAAACTGCTAGGATAGTCGTCAACCAAAACTAAAATCAACCAACATAAAATTCACCCCCACAACATTCAAAATATAAAACAACTCAAAATTTAATCACAAACATCACAAAAAAACAATTGTAACCAAATTAAGACGTCTCTATCGGATGATCGGGATTCCCTTAGAGGAGATAATCTACGGTTGTTAATGAGGTTTCCCACGGTCTAAACAAAAGTATGGAACTCATTAAGTTGAGTTTAGTAAATTTATTTGGAATAAATGAATCTACAATAAAATAGTAGTACCAGCACGAGGGAACCGTAGGATCCTAATCGGTGTCGCTCTGATCAACTTTAATATGCCCTAACTCGTCTTAGGATTCTGAGGTTTCCGTTCTTCATGACCTAAATCCTCATATCTTCCAGGCTATTTGTGTGATCTTTTCACACAAATATAAGCTCTAAATAAATAAATTTAGAAAGATGAAACATTTAAATAATTTGTTCTCAAAACTGAAGCCAAACAATAGGATAGACTGGGAAGTCACTGAGGTTCTCCTTCGGATCTATGACATCCTCTAGTTCTTCCTCCTTTGGATTCTACAATAAAATATTTCAAATTTGCGTCATTCCCATTTCACGCCACTTTGTCCGATTCCGTTGAAAAGTCCTGTCATTTTGAACTCCTTGAAGCTAATATTCCCTGATTTTTATCAAGAGTTTTCTTAAGTGACTTTGGTCATTTAAGATGTAATTAACTAAAGGGGCTTGCCATTATAGGAAGTTTTTCTGAACCCAACTTAAAATAAACCCTATTTAATTCTTCATATTAAATAGGGGAAATTATCAGCAAATAAAATGGTTTCGCAGACCAAACATATATCATATATTTCTTAGTTTATTTGATCGAGCCTCATCCTCAAGTATTGTATTTATCATTTGGTATAAGGTTTGAGCTATAGTGCTCTTTCATTTAAACTGTAAAAAGTATGTTGTCAGTTTAATTTCATATTTTTCTAAAACTTTTATATATATATATATATTAAAATGTCCTTGCAAAGTGGGTGACGGGATTTTGATTCTGGTGACCGACATTTCCAACGGGCAACTCCTCCAATAATGCCGACGGGAGACACTCTCCTAACAGGTCTGACTCACTATCCATGTGAATATGCAAATGCAAATGTATAATCAAAATGTATAAGGGACGAGTGTACCATGGGGCAGGGACTCAAACAAAGGTGGGCGTACCATAGTGACAGCAGCCCTAGGAGGTATGTCGAAGCGTCAGACTCAATGAGATGGGCATGTCATGGTGGTAGCATCCTGAAGGGGATAACATGTCGTGGTGGAAGTGGCCCCAAGAGGTGTGTTAATAGGGCAGTGACAAGTAAGAAGTAGGCGTGTCGTGGCGGTAGAAGCCCGAAGAGAATATGCAATTCAAACATATGACCATAATAGTACAAATATACAGATGCAAAATGAGATGCAATAATGCAATCATATATAAGCAGTACAATATGCTAAAATGCAAAAACACATGCAAGACAGCATGGTGGTCCAAGTAGTTGGTCAACCAGATCAAGGTATCTGGTCGAGCCAGAGTGTCATGCCAACCGACTTAATAGAGCTGACTAAAGTGAAGTGAAATGCTCGTTGGGCCTCTGCCGCTGGTTGGAGCAAAGTAAAGTGTTCACCCGACTAGGTCAGCATGACAAAGCTAAGTGAGATGCTTGCCGGGTCGAGGCGGCCGATCAGAGCGAAGTGAAAAGCTTGTCGGGCCAGGGCGGTCGGTCAGAGTGAATTAAAATGCTCGCCGGGCTGGGGTGGTCAGATGGAGTGAAGTGAAATGCTCATCGGGCTGGGGCGACCGGTTGAGGTGAAGTGAAAGCTCGTTGGGCCGGTGCGGTCACCGGGCTGGGGTGACCGGTTAAGATGAAGTGAAAGCTCGTTGGGTCGGTGCGACTGGTTGGAATAAAGTAAAATGCTCGTCGGGTCGGGGCAGTCGCACGAAGAGAAGTGAAACGCTCGTCGGGCTGGGGCGGCAAGTCGAGGCGAAGTGAAAAGCCCGTCTGGTCGGGACAGCCGGTCAGAGAGAAGTGAAATGCTCTTCAAGTCGGGGCAGCCGGTCGAGGCGAAGTGAAAATCTGTCCGAGCTAGGGTATCTGGGCGGAGTGAAGTGAAAAGCTTGTTGGGTCGGGGCAGCCGATCAGAGCGAAGTGAAATGCTTGCCGGGTCGAGGTGGCCGGTTGGAGTTAAGTGAAAAGCTCATTGAGTCAATGCGGCTGGTCAGAGCAAAGTGAAATGCTCGTTGGGCCAAGGCGATCGACCGTAACAAAGTGAAAAGCCCGTCAGGTCGGGGCAACCGGCCGGAGTGAAGATAAACACTCGTTGGGTCGGGGCGACCGGTCGAAACGAAGTGAAATGCTACGTGAAATGCAAAATACAACATGCAAACATCCACATGTAATAGGGATCCATCCCTATGCTAACGACCTCACCGGGAAAGCTAGGGTCAACATATAGAAAAATGGTGATTGTCGCCTTTGCTTTGGCAAAGCAGGTGGGGAACTTCTCCCTGGATCTCCAAGGGGGAAGTTCTCTGCCTTGTCGTGAAATGGACTAACGACAATGCTTTTCCAGATTTGACGACAACTCTGAGCTTTAAAAAATGAGCTAATGACTCGTATTTTCTAATTTTGGAAAGGCCTATTATTCAATCTTTCTAACAAGACCAGAGCAAACAAAGCAAAGAGGAGCGAAAGGGGCTCCAGCCCTTAGGATTTTTTGTGTTAAGGCTAACAAATCAAATAGGATTCGCTCGACTATCATAAGGGACTTGGTTGCGTAAGTAAAATTCTATCCTGATGGCCACCTCTAGGAAAATAAGCGATCAATCACGCAGATGCGTTGTCGCACCGACACTTGCCGATGCATGCACTTCGTGCGAGTGATCGAACCCGCATGTCTAATGTCACTACAACCTAGAGCTAGCTAGGAAGTAAAGTACTAAGGGGAAGAGGAGTTATACCGTCCCACGATTTGCACAAAGCCCAATGAAGTCCAGGAACTCCTTTGTACGCAGTTCAAGACTCTTGTACCCCTACGAACGCCGGCAAGGTTTGCTATCCAGAAATGTCAGGATGCTCCGGTGAGGCGTTTGGCAACCAAAAAAGTGAGGCCACGAGGTGGTGGAACACTGGTAACACGCAACTGGAATGAGAAAACAAGGAAGAGCGCATGAAATCTAAAGATGTGCGCTGGAATGAGAATGCTTTGTCACGTGATCGACGCCGGCAAGGAGGTGGCAGGTGAGGTGTGGCTGACAAGGAGGAGGAACCAAAAGGGGACCGATCAGAAGAAAAAAAATCCAAAATGGGCGGCGGCCAGCTACAAACGGAAAAGCTCCACTGCGAAGGAGAACCCCAGCAAGGCAATTGTTCTAACAACCAAGAAACACCCCGCTGAGGTGGTCGACGGGAGGGGAGGGCTTCAGCACACGGCTGGCCAACGAGGAGGAGCTCCGACGCATCTAGCTACCAAGATCTGTCGTGGGGAAGGCTGTCAGGCAGAGGTGGATGTCGGCGACTTTGTTCACCGGCGAGGGAGGTCAGCGACGGCGAGTTCGGGGCGACGAGGTTGAGTCTCGCAAACTTTCTGGCGGGTGCGTGCATTAAGGTTCTTAAAATAGAGAAGAGATGCATGGCTTTTTATATTATAACGATAATAATATATATTTTAGATTATATTATATTATAATAAAAATATTTATATTATTATAATTATCGTTCGCGTATTCTTCTCCCGTATACATCCTCGCGGTAGAGTGCATGGCCTTTTTTACTAAAGCTGATGTTCCCGACGCATCCGAGCAGTCCTTTTCGCCATTCGGGGTCGTCCGGACCTTTTTTTTTACTATTGGGCCAAAATTGATAGTTTTCATATTTTTAATTTGTTCGCAAAATCGTGGCGTAAAGAACATCCTACTTAGATATAATTGACATTTCAAACACGCTTGCATAGTTCATTTTGTCATTCAGGGTCGTTTGAGACCGCTCGGACCATCTTTTAAGTGATCGGGCTGAAAAAATAATAATTCACACATTTTAGGTTTGCTCGCAAAGTCGTAGAAAACTGAACGTACTTTCTAAGTAGAATAGATGTTGCAAAAGTGATCGTGCAATCTATTTCGTCATCTGGGCTCATCTGAATGGGCTCACTAGAGATCGGGCCAATTCAAGTCAATTTCGCGTGCGGCGTGAAAAAAAATATTTTTTGCCCGATCGGTGTCGTACGACCAGCCTTCGCCTAAGCGAAAGCCAAAGTCTGGCAAAATGACCCTGGAAACGTACCCCTCAACAAGCGCTGAAAGGTCTCAGGTGGATTTTTAAACTACAGGATGGCTACGGACAGGTCGTAAGCTATCCCGAGTCATGCAGCTGGACACCCTACATTCGTGACATCAAAAATTTATGCGAACAGTTCATTTTTGTGTTTTTGATGGCTAGTCCATTGTCTGATATGACCCTTCGGGTAACTCTGAATCTATAAATAATGTGTGTTTTAAAGAAATAGAGGACCTATTTTTCTTTGACTTCTCTGAGTTTTACAACTTATGCCCATTTGAAAAAGTAATCTATAGCAGCTAGAAAGAATCTATGTTCCTTTAGATGATGGAGGGTCCATAGGGCCAACTATGTCTGTGCCTCAACATTTAAATGACCAAGATTCAATCGTTGGATGTAATACATTTGGCTACTGATGCAATACCACACAATGTATCTAACATTGATGACATTTTTTTTCAGTTTCAAGACAGTCAGTCATCATTGTATGCCAATAATATCCCACTTTTTATCTTTATTTTCATTTTTATCTAGATTGGTGTGCACCACACAGACCTGTGTGAAATTCTTTAATAATTATTCAAGTGTCAGACTGGAGTAGACATCTTAACCACATCTGATCGAAAGATCAATGGTAAAGAACATCTTTTACTAGAATGTAAGACAATGCTCTTTGTGTAATTTGAGATGTAATGGAACTGTTTCAGGTAATTTTCTGGTTTGCAAATATTGAATAATTGGTTATCGCTAATCATCCTCTTCTTTGTTAATTACTGTCGCTATTATCTCTTCAATAATTTTATTAAAATTATCATTTTTCAACTTTAGAGAGAACTCTCCATCCTCTTATAGAAATTGGCACGTCATCCTCTTCTGGATAAGCAAACTCTTTTGCAAGCTTAGCTAAAGCGTCTCCTAGAGAGTTGTCTTATCTCGGAATTACGAAAAATGTTACAATTAGAATTTGTTGAAGAAATTTCATAGTGTAACAAAAATAATGTTCAAGTCATGATTTCAAAGTTCTGTATTTTTCTGTGATTTGATTAATAATAAATTGAGAGTCTCCATAGATGCTTACATCTTTTATTTTCAAGTGTATCATTAGTTCTAAACCAGTTATGAGTGCTTCATACTCAGCTTCATTAGTTGTGCATGGCTCAGTCAGATGATAGGAATACGACATTATTGGTTTGTTCGAAGTGATGAAAATTAATCATACTTCTTCTTTGCCACGTATAATTGTTTGCATGTCTTTGTCTTTTTGAGCAGATGAAGCTCTGTCAAAATATAATTCCCATCTTTGAATTTTTTATTTCTAATACTTGCTCAATGAGCAAATCATCATTAAAAGGAGATTTAACCGGTATAGAGTGAGCTGCCGAGAATTCTTTTAAAATTTATCCTTTTATAGCATGCAGCAGTACAAATGTTATGTTGAACTGGAGCAGTATCATTACCCATCTTACTAATCTTCTAGAAAGTATTGGTCGAGTCATCAAATGTTGCAAGGGGTTAACTCTTGAGATAAGAGTTACCTTATGAGATAGCATATAATATCTTAACTTTTGAACTACAAAGATCAAACTTAAACAATGTTTCTCAATTGCAAAATATTTTATTTACCCTCATCATTAACTTGAGCTAGTAATGCTTCGAAAGAATTGTCTAATGCCACAGTATAGAGGATTAGAGGTCCCTAACACAGGGGCTACTAGAACAGGAGATGTTGTCAAATATTATTTGATATTTTCAAACGCATGTTGTCATTTCTCATCCCACACAAATTTGGTATCTTTTCTTGTCAAGGTGGTGAGAGGTTGACACTTATCTGATAGATTGGAAGTGAAACATTGAATGTACGTTAGTTTTCTTTGGAATGATCGTAGTTGGGTTAAATTTTTCAAAGGAGGCACGTTGAAAATGGCTTCAAATTTGAGGGGGTCAATTTCGATCTGAGGTGACACCAAAGGCACACTTTAAAGGATTAATTTTAAGTATAAATTTTCATAATCGTTCAAAGACGATTCTCAAATCATACGCATGATCATCTTTTTGTTNTAGATACTCAAATTTGTTGGCAGTTTTATTAAACGAGCTAATACGTTATAGTCCACCTTGTTATGGGAGTTGTCCTTATTTCCTTTAGATAATCGTTCTTGTACTGGAAGAATGGTTTCTCCTAGTGATACTATTGGTCTTTCTTTCTCTTTCAGAACCATTCTTAGAGGTAGCACTCTTCCACTTCACAAGTTGACTTCCGTTTTTTCATCTAGCATGTCATTTGACTATTTTCCTCTGATTTAGAGAGTTCCAATTCTATGGAAATTGGTACTCCATGTAATTTGAGCATCCTAGTGTAGCCTCCACTTTCATTATCAATAGAACTGTCATTGTCTTTATTGTCGTTGAACTTATTTAGATTGTGTGTGATTTGAGTATCATTTACAGAATCAAAATTGAATTGTTCATTTTCAAGGTTGGTATCAGAAATAGACAAATTGTGAGCAGAATTGGAAGTATTATTATTCATACTAGAGATAAAGAGAAAGTCATACAAATTCAACAACTCAATGGGTTTTCTCCCTTCCTCCAAGATAACTATCCTAGTAGAGTGTGGAGGAATACAAAAAGTGGAAGACACGAAAGGAACAATAACCCCTATGTCTAACAGACCTCTAACCCTTTTTAATTCTTTCTTTTTATTTTATTCCTTGGAAGATTTTTCTATCGATGTTGAATGCTGAGCGTTTCAAAAGTTTGTAAAAGTCTTCTCAAGAGATTTTCACTGAGCAGTATTTTCATTGTCATCATTGTTGGAATGGTTTTTGCGAATACGTTCATCAGCCAAAATCATATTAAATGAACCTTTTTCAAGTTCTTGTAGATATTCTTTCACGATTACTATATTCCAATCTTTGGAGTTGCATTCCAACCAATCTTTGAAGACAAAACATTCTTTTATTTTTATGTCTGAGCATCCAATGGTAAGGACAGTAATTCGAATTATCTTTCATGTCAACTTCTCCCAGTTTTCTAGCTTCAGGCAATTTAAATTCCTCTATTTTTAACAAGTTATGAAATATCTTTCCAATAGCTTCTATGTTGAATGGATATTCTTTGTTCATTCCTTCGGACATTGATTTCTTGTCTGTCGATGATGGGATTGATTTTTGAAATTGTATTGTGAAGGAGACTGTGATTTTTGTTTATTTATATTTTGTCATTGCTTCTTCTGTTTGGGTTGCACTTGCATCACTTGCTTACCCTTTTCTATTTTTGAGACATTTCCTAATTTCTTTTCAAAGGTCNCGTTAATATCCAAATATGTGAGAGTTCTTAAGTTGATAATGTTAACTGAGGCACTAGGATCAATAAGTACTCTCCGAAGTGTGTATCATTAATATTCACTATGATGTATAATGGATGATTATGTTTGGTCGTTTTGAGCAACATGCCAATGTAAGAGAAAGTTAGTTCTATTCTTCCAATGAGTAAGCCTCATTTGAAGAAGTGATAGCTAGTTGAGCTATTTCTGGATTTAAAAGAGCTTTTATCAGTGATTCCCTCTTTTATTTGGAAAGAATAAGGTTGTTGTAGATACTCAAATTTGTTGGCAGTTTTATTAAGCGAGCTAATACGTTACAGTCCACCTTGTTATGGGAGTTGTCCTTATTTCCTTTAGATAATCGTTCTTGTACTGGAGGAATGGTTTCTCCTAGTGATACTATTGGTCTTTCTTTCTGTTTCAGAACAATTCTTAGAGGTAGCACTCTTCCACTTCACAAGTTGACTTCAGTTATTTCACCTAGCATGTCATTTGACTATTTTCCTCTGATTTAGAGAGTTCCAATTCTATGGAAATTGGTACTCCATGTAATTTGAGCATCCTAGTGTAGCCTCCACTTTCATTATCAATAGAATTTTCATTGTCTTTATTGTCGTTGAACTTATTTAGATTGTGTGTGATTTGAGTATCATTTACAGGATCAAAATTGAATTGTTCATTTTCAAGGTTGGTATCAAAATTAGACAAGTTGTAAGCAGAATTGGAAGTATTATTATTCATACTAGAGATAAAGAGAAAGTCATACAAATTCAACAACTCAATGGGTTTTCTCCCTTCGTCCAAGATAACTATCCTAGTAGAGTGTGGAGGAATATAAAAAGTGGAAGACACGAAAGGAACAATAACCCCTATGTCTAACAGACCTCTAATCCTTTTTAATTCTTTATTTTTATTTTATTCCTTGGAAGATTTTTCTATCAATGTTGAATGCTGAGTGTTTCAAAAGTTTGTAAAAGTCTTCTCAAGAGATTTTCACTGAGCAGTATTTTCATTGTCATCATTGTTGGAATGGTTTTTGCGAATAAGTTCATCAGCCAAAATCATATTAAATGAATCTTTTTCAAGTTCTTGTAGATATTCTTTCGCGATTACTATATTCCAATCTTTGGAGTTGCATGCCAACCAATCTTTGAAGACAAAACATTCTTTGATTTTTTTGTCTGAGCATCCAATGGTAAGGACAGTAATTCGAATTATCTTTCATGTCAACTTCTCCCAGTTTTCTAGCTTCAGGCAATTTAAATTCCTCTATTTCTAACAAGCTATGAAATATCTTTCCAATAGCTTCTATGTTGAATGGATATTCTTTTTTTATTCCTTTGGACATTGATTTCTTGTCTGTCGATGATGGGATTGATTTTTGAAATTGCATTGTAAAGGAGACTGTGATTTTTGTTTATTTATATTTTGTCATTGCTTCTGCTTGGGTTGCACTTGCATCACTTGCTTACCCTTTTCTATTTTTGAGACATTTCCTAATTTCTTTTCAAAGGTCTTAACCAGTTTTGTCTTCTCTGTCTTTTCCGTTACACTCATCTGCTTATCTTCTTCTTGAAGGTTGGCAATTTTGCTGAATACTTTTTCAAATGTCTTTATTGTGAATCCTTTAAGCATGAATGTTATAAGACCGTGGATACTTTTTAGCAAAATTTTAATTTCATGTTGTTCTTGAAGTTGTGGTTCACATTTCATGCTGATATTTCTCCAGTGTAAAATATAATCCACAAGTGTTTCTCCTAGTTTTTGTTTCTCCACCACTAAATCTCTAACCATTATATGATGTTGTGCTCCAAAAAATCATTGGATGAAGAGATTCTCAAGTTCAGCAAATGTTATAACAGAACCATTGGGAAGTTCTGCGTACCAGTAAAAAGTAACTTCTGTAAGGTTGTTGATGAATTGACAGAACAAAGAGAATCACTTTCTACTATGTTACAACAACTTGCTCTGAAATGTTCTAGACGTTGACGAGGGTTGTCGGTTTCGTCAAACATCTTAAAGAGAGGTGGAATGAAACCCATAGAATGTTGGACTAAATCAAATTCCTCCGTATAGGGTCTTCCCTTTGGAATCAATGATTTGGCTCTAACCTGAGCCATTATTTCTTTCAATTTTTGTTCCACAAGTTGTGTAATTTCTTTTTATTGGATTCTGCTCTATGTGGAATCTTTTTATTTTTTAGTGCTTTTCTCAATTTCTTTTGGTTATCTTCTATCTTTNATTCCACAAGTTGTGTAATTTCTTTTTATGGGATTCTGCTCTATGTGGAATCTTTTTGTTTTTTAGTGCTTTTCTCAATTTCTTTTGGTTATCTTCTATCTTTTGAGAATATGTATTTCTTTGGGTCTAATGATTTCAACGGCATGTAGAGCAGTTGTTTGTGGTGGATTTTGTAAAGCTATCATAGTTTCTTCAATCTTTTGTTCAAGATGATTAATTTGCTCGTACCGTTGATGAATAGTTGTTTGTAATCCTTCTGTTACATTTTCTTCTACTGAGGAAGGTAGTTCCATGCTGAGGAATCGTGTATCTACCATATTTATTTCCCATATTCTTCACTTGGATTATTTAAGGAATTTTCTTTTTTCCATGCTAATAATCATTTGATGTCAGCTCTCAACTTTTTTAGTTTTTCTTCAAATATCTTAACAAGATGTTTTTCATAAATCATTTTATGAGAAGTGTCCATAGAAGAGGTCTCAACATCAGAGATTCCCTATGATATCTCACATTTCCACACTTTTTTCTTGTCGTATTCTATCTCTTAGAATAGTTATAACTTCCACTCTAGGACCTGAATGAAGTTTAACAGGTACTCGAGTATATTGATTTTTTTATGGGATGTTGGTACATTTCTTGATAAATAAAATTTTCTTGTGCAAGAAGCTTCCTTTTCATGGATGTAGGAACTGTACATCCCATTTTGTCCAAAATTCGAGAGATCAAGCATCTTTCTTTTCATGCAAGTTTTTTGAACATAGAATATATAGTTCGTATTGAAGAGGAATCTTATTTTTGAAAAGAATGTAATGTGTTATCTTCATACTCGATGGGTACCAAATAAAATTTATTCTTATTTGAAGAATATTTGCTCCCGAAAACACTTTCCTTGGAATCAGATGCTTCGAGTTTGTTGATTTCATTTCTTTTCTTCTTTCATTTGGAGAACAAGTTTTATTTCTCCGTTGGGTATGTGTTAATGGAACACTCTTGGAACAAGATCCATCCCAATATATGGATGATGAGAAAATATCATCTTCAATATAAACTTTCTTTCCTTTCTTATCAAGTTCTTCATCCATTCTCTCAAAAGTCAATTGTTCTACAAGAAAATCTTGAGGTAGATCTTCTCTAAAAAGAAGAAAATTTTTGTAGGGATCTAAGTTAAACTCCTCGAAGGGTTCTTGATGATTTGGGACGGACTATTCAGCATAAAATCAGTTTCATCTAACAACCCAAAGTCATTCTTTTAAAAGGAAGTAGCTTCATTGATTGGTGAACTAAGATCTTGAAAGTAGGAAAAGACTGAGTGTGGATATACCATTGCAGTTTTTGAAAAATTCAGAAGAACAATATTGCAAAATTTATTATAGACTCGTTTTGTAAATTGGGAGTTTATTAGGTTATGTCGTTTTAATCTTGTCATTGTGGAATATCTATCATAAATAACATGGAATGTCTATCATAAACAACTCTTATAATCAAAGAGTCAAAATTGAGAAAGATAACTCTATCCATAAAAAATATGGAATATGTTTGAATGTATAATGAATTATTTAATAAGAGATGGGGAGAGAGAAGTTCCACAGTAGAGTCGCCACTCTCTTGTCGTCGTCGGAACATCACCACTGTTGCCAATTCCTGTCATCATGTCATTGGTTTGTTATTGTTGTCAAAAGGATTTGCCACTCTGTTTATCTATTTTATTTCCCTAATCTCCACGTAAATTATTCTTTTGAATCATGTGAAGCATTCTCAAATATTAAGAAACTTGAAGGAAGAAGAAAAATGACTAATAAAAATATAAAACAATAGAAAAAGGAAATGTCGGGATGATTTTCAGTTTGGTGATCATTATATAGAAATTGGACTCTCGTACAAGAAAAATCACATGAAAAACTTAATAACCAAAGATATAGGTATATTGCTTATTCTGAGTTCTTCATTCTCTTATAGGAGCAAGTTCCTATAGTTAATTACATCTCAAACAATCAAGGCTATTTAAGAAAACTCTTGATTATCATTGACACTTGTTCTTCTAAGAAATTTAATGTCAAGATCAAGGAAAGAAACATCAATGTTTGAACCTAGAGTAATAGGTTTCTAAGAATCTGATTTTACCATAGAGGTTTTGTTTTGTCATATTATTTTTTTATATCTTTTTTATGTATTTTGATTTTGTTGTTGTTATTTTGTTTTGTTGTTTATGTTATTTTTTTATTGTTTTTTTGGTTATTTTGAGGTTCACCTTTTCCGCTTCAGAATGTCGTCCTACAAAACAAAGTTAGCACACCTTAATAACATGCAAAGTAAATCTAAATTGTAATTTATTTTATATCTCTAATAAGCATACCAAAAAGAACACAATTAGTATGAAATCATGTTTAAATTTGTCAATTTAGTTGGTTGAATAAATTTTAAATGACCCTGTCACGATGTCTATGACTCTGTCATCCCGAGACCATAAAGTATTCAAATCTACTTAGTTCGAAAGGTGTTTAAACCAGGACAATAAAATTCTTGTCAGCAGCCACAAATTACATCGTCCAAGAAATCTTCATAGATCTGAACATAGATGTTCAAGTTGCATTGAATGATCTTTGTTCATTAGGGTTCCATTTATGTTTTAATGTCTTATTCAGATTTTAGGGGTTGGAAAATTTTAGGTTGTTTATGATTTATTAATCAATTAAATTTTATCATTTTGTCATTTATTTTTGTTTGGGATGACCCGATCAGGATCCCATGTTTCCGTTGTCCCGAGCCATTATGTTTTCGGTTTGATTAATCATAAGTGGCTGGAAATTTTTTTTTTAACAATCATGGGTTACCTCCTCCAAAACATATTCTCAAACCTAATCATCTTTTTAGGTTCAAGTTTAAGTTTTAATGTCTTTAACGTGAATTTTATGTCATTTGTGTTTATGTTGATGGGTTGATGAGTTGAATGTGTATGTCGGTGAGTTAGATCATTCTTTTTTAGTTAATGTCTTTTATTGTAAGTCTGATGTCAGTTAGACTTATGGAAGTTTGATTAATAGATTAGACTTAAGATCTAGGTTTAATGTTGGTAAAACTTAAGGATTTATGTCGTTTGAGTTAAATTTGGATAGAACCTAAGTTATGAACATGATTTAACTCCAATTTAGATAGGACCTAAGGTATGAGGAAGATTTAGGTCCAAAGTAGGTAGAACCTAAAATTTAAGATGGTTTAAGTCCAATGTAGGTAGGACTTATGGGTGATTTAGGTTCAATATATATTGAACCTAAGGTTTGAAATGGTTCTAAGTCCAATGTAGGTAGGACTTATGGTTGATTTAGGTTCAATATGGATTGAACCTAAGGTTTGAAATGGTTCTAAGTCCAATGTAGGTAGGACTTATAGTTGATTTAGCTAAGTCTAATGTAGGATAGACATAGGTTTGCTTGGGCTCTATTGTCAAGCTCAATTTAATCACCCATATCTAGGGCTTCTTCTGTCACTCCACAAAACTACCCAAACCTCCAACTAAATCATCAAAAAGCTTCATCAAACCAAACGAGGAAATTCCCCATCAAAACCCTCTTTGTTGAACCCTCTAACCTACTCTTAGACCAATGTTGCATCAACCTTTGATCAAAGTTCTACTTAGACCTTATACCAGAGCAAGGTGACACTTCAANTTAGGACTGATAATAGTTATAGATCTCTTGTAATACAACATTTCTGTCCTTTTTGTATATACTTAATGCATTGATGTAATGAAGAGGGGACCATCTTATGCTCATGGAGCCACAGTTTACCAACTAAGGCACTAAAAGAAGTTTCATAGTCGATGACATGGAATTTTGTCATTGTCACCAAATTTTCCATTTTCAAAAGCAATTTTATTGACCCAACAAATCGTTCCCTCTATTGGTTGAATCCTCGTAACATCATTTTATCTCTCGTTAGTTAACAAGAGTTAATATCCAAATATGTGAGAGTTCTTAAGTTGATAATGTTAACTGAGGCACTAGGATCAATAAGTACTCTCCGAAGTGTGTATCATTAATATTCACTATGATGTATAATGGATGATTATGTTTGGTTGTTTTGAGCAACATGCCAATGTAAGAGAAAGTTAGTTCTATTCTTCCAATGAGTAAGCCTCATTTGAAGAAGTGATAGCTAGTTGAGCTATTTCTGGATTTAAAAGAGCTTTTATCAGTGATTCCCTCTTTTATTTGGAAAGAATAAGGTTGTTGTAGATACTCAAATTTGTTGGCAGTTTTATTAAGCGAGCTAATACGTTACAGTCCACCTTGTTATGGGAGTTGTCCTTATTTCCTTTAGATAATCGTTCTTGTACTGGAGGAATGGTTTCTCCTAGTGATACTATTGGTCTTTCTTTCTGTTTCAGAACAATTCTTAGAGGTAGCACTCTTCCACTTCACAAGTTGACTTCAGTTATTTCACCTAGCATGTCATTTGACTATTTTCCTCTGATTTAGAGAGTTCCAATTCTATGGAAATTGGTACTCCATGTAATTTGAGCATCCTAGTGTAGCCTCCACTTTCATTATCAATAGAACTGTCATTGTCTTTATTGTCGTTGAACTTATTTAGATTGTGTGTGATTTGAGTATCATTTACAGAATCAAAATTGAATTGTTCATTTTCAAGGTTGGTATCA
>JXCR01079279.1:124375-135463 GCA_002079205.1 Phalaenopsis hybrid cultivar
AAATGTTCCAAATAGGACTTCAAGCCTTAGGAAGACATCGTCACGACTCTTTTTCGTCACATACACACATTAAATGCACAAAGTTCTCAAAATTGCACGAAATCGGACTTCAATTAAGCCTAAAGGACGCGCGAAAATACGAACTTCTCCGGATGACCTCCGACGATAAATTGTACTGCGCCAACGCGTCCGGGATACCCATTTTGGTAGGAAAGGACACCCATATTGCCATACTTTTGACACTAGAAAATTAACACGCAAATCGTTGAATTTGTGAAAGCGACCTCTGACGGCGAAATAAACTGTGCCGAAGATTCGGCCTGCGGTCCCTCTTTTCGTACGCCTGCTGCCCTGCGAAAGGCTTCAACCTGCTCCCACGCCTCTGCGATCCTCGGCGTCACCTCCTTACGCGAGGTTTGTCGCCTCTCTTGGCTCGGCTCACCGCCCAGGTGAGCGATAGTGTTCCTCCTCCTCCCTCCTCCTGCTATAAAAACCCCATTTCGGGGAGATCTTAGGGCTGGCCGAAAATTGAGAAAAAAGAGGAAGTGCTGCCAAAATTTCTTCTCTTAAAATCTTCTTTGATTTGTTCATCTGGTGTGCTTGAGCCTTTTTTGGAATTGCTGCTGGATTTTTGTGGCTTGTTCGGTTTCTTGCTGGTTCACTCGANATTGAGAAAAAAGGGGAAGTGTTGCCAAAATTTCTTCTCTTAAAATCTTCTTTGATTTGTTCATCTTGTGTGCTTGAGCCTTTTTTGGAATTGCTGCTGGATTTTTGTGGCTTGTTCGGTTTCTTGCTGGTTCACTCGATGCCTTTGCTTGGTTGCTTGCTTGGCCATTGGTATTTTAGATTGAAACTTTCATAGAAGAAGGTGCTGTAGAAGTTTTTGTGGGTCTATTCTTGCATTTACTTTGAATTTGGGCCGAGAGGTAACTTCTTCCCCTCTCTTTTCTCCTCATTTTTAATTCTCATGGTGCTTCTTCAGTTTGATTTTATATGAAAAAAATTGGTGGCTTAGAAAAAAAAAAAGAGGGAGAGAAAAAATAAGTTTTGTTTCTTGAGGATTTCATGAGATACATCCTTTTATTTGGAAAATTTAAGATGGGCGGATTTTCATCATGCTAAAGTTATACAAGCGTTTGATTGAATCATATGAAATGTGTGTTGTTGGTGTTATCACTCCACATGTACTGTTTGCTTTATTTTAAGTTAGGAAAGAAAAGAAAAAAANTTGGGTCTATTCTTGCATCTACTTTGAATTTGGGCCGAGTGGTAACTTCTTCCCCTCTCTTTTCTCCTCATTTTTAATTCTCATGGTGCTTCTTCAGTTTGATTTTATATGAAAAAAATCGGTGGCTTATAAAAAAAAAAAAGAGGGAGAGAAAAGATAAGTTTTGTTTCTTGAGGATTTCATGAGATACATCCTTTTATTTGGAANTAATCTATACTTGCCAAAACGAACATTTTTTTTTGCACTTGTGAGGTTACACCATGTTTATACCTGCTGAGTATGAAATTTGCGCTTGTACACTTGTAGAAGTTGGCTCACATTGCTCATATTCCCATCTTACACATATTCTTCACTCTTCTCTTTATCTATGCTACATATATGCTTGGGATTGATGGAAATACTGGAGGTTGTCATTCATATGCTTGTGTACTTTCATGGTTGTGTAAATTGCAGGTGTGAATGTCGTTATGCTGCCTGATTTTTCTCGATTATGTTTTTCCCCCTTTTTTTTTACTTTTTGGGCATGTTACTTCTTTGTTCTTTTTTTTTTTTACTTTTTTTTTTTTACTTTTTTTTTATATCTCGACTTTCATTACTATTTTAACTTCATCGCTTCACCACTACATTTCACCACTTCACCCACTCCGCCTCCTACATTATATCAGATGCTATATCACTTCACACTCCTGCACCACGTTGTGAGAGGTTTAACTGCTTTGACATATATTCTGATTTTCTTTGATATTGAGAAACAATCCACCTCCTTTCCGGAATCGTGTTAGGTGGATTGTCTTCTCCTCTCTCTCACCCCATTTTTGTTCTTTTTTTTTCCTTGCTTCTTCGTTCGGTTTTCGATGCTTATGTCCGATGAGCCTTTTGCTATACGTGAAACCATCAAGCAAGGTCGCAAGTAGTCATTTTGTGGCGTACGGTGTTGATGATAAAGGCACACCGAAGTTAGAGTAGAAAGATACCCTATCCTATAACATCAAGATTCAGGCATTTGATGAACAATAGGATATGGTATCCTTCAGGAAAGATACCATATCCTATAACATCAAGATCCAGACATTTGATGAACAATAGGATATGATATCCTTCACCATGTTCTATCCTATAACATCAAGATCCAGGCATTTGATGAACAATAGGATATGGTATCCTTCACCGATAAGTGATAGTCGGCTCGAACCTCCTCAGGTTGTTGGCAGTCCTATGCCCGATAGCGTAATCGACTCGAGTTGGCTCGTGTTCTCAGGTTGTTGGCAGTCATATGCTTGGTGGCGTAATCGACTCGTGAACAACAAAAATTTCTAAAATAAAAAAAAAAAGATAAATTTTGATAAACCCTTTTCAAATGAAAAGGTACTTTTCTACGAAATAAAAAAAAATTGATAATTATTCTTTGCATGTTTAAAATTTGTGCGTATGTCAAAAACATAAATTTTAAAAATACGTTTTAAAGTTGGTTGTCCGCCTGACGAATACCTGTTTAGGCTGAGAAATAGCCCTCTAAGTGAGGTTCAAGACACCCTTCTAGACGAGTGGCGGGTTCTATACGATCGGGTGACCAAGTAGCCTTCGTGGACCCTGGAGAATAAATATACAGCTGAGCCTAGTCCCATACGAGTGCTTGCGGTCCCCCTCATCCGAATCTTCTTTTTGTTTTATCGAAGCTTTGGGACAGGGCACTTGTATTACTTTTCCTTTCTTTCGTGATTTCCGCAGGAGTTTTGAGGATTTTCTTTTATTTGAGTCTCTTTTGTTGATTTTCTCGAGTTTTCCTCTTTTTCTCGGATTTCGTGGATGACGTTTTCTCCTAGACTTTGCTTTTTGAGATGCATTTAGGCTTGCTATGCTTAAGGAACATCGAATCTCACGGGCGTACAGGTTGGCTTTACATTTTTCAGCATTTAATTTTCTTGTCTCTACCTGCTACCGTACTGTACAACATGTTATAATTGTCCTGTTTCTACATGCTACTGTCCTTCCTGTACAGCATGTTATACTTATTCTGTTTCTACCTGCAGCTGTTCTTCTTTTATAGCATGTTATATTGTTTTCATAGCCTATTATACTGCTCTCCCAGCATATTATACTACTCTTTATAGCACATTATGCTCTTCTTTCAGCATGTTATATTGTCTTTTCTCTTTACTATACAGTGCATTGTTACTTTTCTTTCACGCTGCATGCTTAGTTACTTTGAGACAGTATGCCTTAGTTTAGGATAGCTTAGTGGTTAGGAGCATGTTTAAAACTAAAACTAAACCAGAAGGTGCTATTACGAGGAGTTTGGAGCGAGCATCGTGGGCAGCGCAATGAGGAACAATTTCCAGGTGGATCTGCAGCAATGAAATATCTTCACATCTAATGAACATTTTCACAACACTATACACTTTCCTTAGTTTAAATAACAACCTATAGGATCACTCTTTAGGCTTTTTGCACAACTCTGTTGTGTAATTATAAGTCTTAACGTTTTAGGATTCCGAGGTTACCGAACGGTACGGTGTAAATCCTCCTGTCTTTTAGGCTATTTGCACAGTCTGATGTTGTGCAAACATAAGTCTTAAATCTTAAATAATTTGCAGGATTGAAATATCAAATAATCATCACTTCAAAGACATAAAGCTGAATATTAGGATAGTTGGGAGTTCATTAGGGTTTTTCCCAGATCTGTGATATCCCCTACTTTTCTTCCGTTTGGATTCCTTGAATGATTGTTCCTACTTTGAGCCATTCTTATTTGATTTTTCCATGTCTAATCGTGAAAACCTAAACTTTAAAATCTTGAAAGCAAAATCACCTGATCTTAATCGAGAGTTTTCTTAAATGACTCCCAGTTATTTAAGATATAATTAACTATAGGGGCTTGCCTCTATAAGGAACCAGGAACCCAGATAAAATAAATCTTATCTAATCCTCGTACTAGGTAAGGGAACTTGTCGGCAAATAAGATAATTTCGCAGACCGAACGGATGTCACAAATACTTCAGTCTAGGCGATTGAACCCCTATTACAAGTGATATTTATCCTTTGGGATAAGTGTTTTACTTGTAGTATCGTATTCATTCGTCTAAACTATTTAAAAATGTGAGACCTGTTCGGTTTCACCTATTTTAAATTAAAATATTACTTTTTTTTTAAATAACAGGATCATATTCATATTTTAATTATTTTGAAAATCACAAAATTATTACTTTTTTCCAAATCATAAAGTTATTTGAAGTTATTGAGTTAAATTAAATAAAAGATTTTTAAAAGATATTAAAATAAAAAAAAAACGGCCGACAAATTCTGGCGACTCTGCTGGGGACTGGTTCCTCTCTCCATCTTTGATCAGGTGGTTATGTTTTCATACATCTGTGGTGTGTCTATGTCCCTCATGGGCCAGACTACCATTCTTCTGTTGACCTACTGTGCTCATTTCTTCCTTGAGTCAGTACAGTCAACTCCTCCTGGAGTCCAGGACCGTCTGCTTAACCATCGTTAAGTGGAAAGGTCCAGGACCCTAAGGTTTTGTAGGATGGACTCCTAATAGGTGTGGTGTGTCGAAGTTGGAGTGGGTTCGATGTGGGATGATTCATTTCCTATTTCTGGATTAGCTCCTATGCCTCTCAACCGCTTCATTTCCCTTCTAAAATCTGTGTGTTCTTCTTCTATGTTACAACAAATTTCTTTTAACCTTTCCTCGATAATAACAAGATAACAATACAAATGAAAATCATAAAACTTTAAGGAAATGCCCAGTTCACTAGCAAGTGTGTTAATTTTGGCTTCTATGGTGAGTTTACAAGGCCTTGAACGGTACTGACACTCAAAAATCTACAATTGACAGGAGTAATGGCGTCACCAAGTTTGACTTTCTTGTTCAACGTACCAACTGATAAGAATTCCCGTCACATCGCTTCCACAATCCAATTCGGATCTGGACTAGAGAAATTTGAAGTGTTACTTGGGAAAGCACCACAAGTGATAACGAGGATGACTGCTTCAGATGTTCAGGAGCCGTCCTCTGAGTTCGATCTGAATGGTAACCATGATTTTTCTCTTCTTAAGAAGGTGAAAATCAACTCTTCTCCCATTCCACCAACTATTCCAACTGCGAAAGGAAACAAAATTTTGTATGAAGTAGATTCAATAGCTGATTTTGCTACTCCAAACTATACATTTGAGATTGGATCTTCTTCTAAGCCTGCTCCACTGACGTGTTCCTAGAGAAGGAACCGTAGGAGGAGAGAGTTAAGGGCTCAGAAAGCACAAGTAGCCAAGCTAGCTTCAGAACAAGAACCTTCTTTGCTGGAAGATGAACCAATGGAAACTTCACCCCACCTTAAGGGAAGCAGGTTCCACCCTCTGTCTGCTACCACTGGAGAGGAAAGCATTCGTAAAATTGCTGCCAGATTGCCTTCACCACCTCATTATCAGGGAGAGAAACGAAAGAAATCTGAGACACTCACGCATATTTGCTATGTTTTTGAAAGAATGGCACGGAAGGACAATTGTTCAGTAGCTGAAATTTTGAGAAGGATGGGATGCGCTATCTCCACATCAATGAAAATTAAGATATTGGAGGAATGTGAATCTGCTCGGCAAGTTCATTGACCCGCCAAAAAACCTAAAGAGGCACCGTCATCACGGATTTCTGCGAAGCTCCGATTGGGGGAGCGAATAATCACCAACGTCGCTGCTACGAGGTTCAATACCACAAGACAAAAATCATATGAGTTACGATCAGGATCAGGATCATCACCCTTAGTGGGTGGTAAGAGATTGCCTACTGTTGCATCTGATCTGCACACTAGGGTCACTACTTCCTTTCGCCATACTGATGTCATCAACAAAACACCCCGTCTCCAGTCATCAGTATCTCAAGGGAAGGCTTGGAAGCCTAAGGGCGCAAGTCAGAAGTCATCATCAAGTGCAAGAAGCTCTCACCCCAGGGAAGAGCCCAAATTCAGGATGGAAGTTGTCACACCGAGATCTAACACAAGTACGGAGGTTCACCAGGGTCCACCAATTGATCTGAAAGTCATTAAGGGAGATTCATTTGAAAGCACCTTGGAGAAGCTTAGGGTTGATGCTGCAAAATTGCCAAAAGAACAACAACAAAGTGATGAAAATAAGAATTTGAGTTCGATGGATGATATAGAAGAAGAATATGCGGACATTCTCGTCGTTGAAACCCGAACCTCTTCATCGCGTGATGCCCCACAGCCTGCAGAGGCGAGCACTCATGACGAACTACGAAGGGAAATCCAGATACGAGACGAGCAGATGGCCGAGATGGCGAAGAAGTTGGAGGAGACAATGGCAGTTGTTGCTACATTGCAAAGTCAGACACAGTCTCCATTAACCATTTCTTCAGAGGTGAATCGAGCGGAAGTTGTGCCCATTTCGGAAGGAAGGAACGACCCTGGACCTTCTAGCAGGAATCATCCACCAGAAAGAGAACCAATTGAAGTTTTAATACCAGAAAAGAATATCAAACAAATAGTGGAAGCACAAGTTCAAAAAGCTTTAGCTCAATCAAACGGAAGATCATCAGTCTTAAGGGGAAGGCCATACCCGGAGGAATTTGATTTGGTCCAATTTCCAAAAGGATTTGTATCGCCAGTTTTCAAAATATCTGATGGAACAGGAAACCCTCGTCAGCATGTTGCACACTTTCGGGCGAGTTGCTGCAACGCGGGGGGTAGCGAAACATTACTTTGCCGTCAGTTTGTGAATAGTCTTTCAGGGGTTGCTTTTGACTGGTATGCCGAGTTGCCTAACGACTCAGTAAAGACTTTTGCAGAACTAGAGGATTTATTTATCAAGAGGTTTGCTGGAGCTCAACACCATATCACCATTGGTGATCTTGTGGTAGAGCGACAAAAGCCAAATAAAACTCTAGTTAACTACATCCTGCGATGGAGGAATTTAAGTATGAAGTGCGAGCCGCAATTACAAGAACAACATGCAATTGGAATCTTGCTCAAGAGTATACATGGTTCAATAGCCTTCATGCTTAAAGGATTTACCATTAAAACATTTGAAAAGTTATTGAGTAAAGCTGCAAGTTTACAAGAGGATGTTAAGCAATTCGGGTTCCCAGAGAAAACTGATAAATCAAAACCAATGAAGACATTTGAAAAGAAGACCGGGACGGTGGCAACGGTGGATAGAGGTAAACAGCCAATTCAGATTCAAGTTGAACAGCCTCGGCAGAATTATCAGCGTCCGCAACAGAATAATCAGCAACAAGCTCAGCATTCCGAACAAAATAACCAATATTATTGTCAGCGACAGTTTCAGCAGAGATCTTACAATACGGACATGGGACAGGCTCCGACCTTGACAGACAGGATGAACAAAAACTATTCTTTTAAGGATGAGGCCGTGTCTAAAATGTTCTGAAATTTTGTGAAAATAGGTGAGTTTATATTGCCAGAACCCAAGAAACCAGAGGAAGTTGATAAGAAAGATCATCCAAACTATTGTCCCTACCACAGACTGATTGGACATAACATAGAAGACTGTTTCAGCTTTAAAGGTTGGTTGGAGAGAAATTACAAGAATGGGAACATAACGATCCCGAAGGAATATTTGAAGGAGCCTGAAAGAGGGTCCATAAATATGATTTCGGTCGATCCGGTTGATCCATACACGACGGATGATGAATGGAGTGTTGTATGGACCAGATCTTCAAGGAAAATATTAAATCAAATTCAAACTATGTCCGCACAAACATCCATTCAGATTCCACAATCTGCAGAGCCAGAACTGTCAGTCACATCAGAAGAGGAAAAGAAAAAGAAGAAAGAAATTGTTAAAGAAGAAAGGATTGACATTGCAAAAACTAATGTGGGAGCTGCATATTCTCAAGTGGTTGTCTCGGATGCGGGGGAGAAATTCCTCGAACTGATAACCTTGTACGATTTTCTTTTTACTCCTCCGGGAGTTTGCAATGAAGAGATGATTGATTTTGGCTACGTTTTTATTGTTTCTGGTGATGATGGTGATAACGTAACTAACGTTCAATCTAATTCAAATTTCGATCCTTATGATGATCCTCAAATCATACAAAATCACAACGAACTCTTCAATATGGCTAGTGAAGAGGCTAATGATATAGGCTATGATAGTGCAAAAAGTGAAGCACCCTCCTTTGAATTCCAAGGAAAGCCAATAACAATTGAATTGGAAGCTTCAGATTCAGAAACATCTTTGGAAGAATGGATGGCTGTGGCAAAAGAGAANCCCTTCTAAAATCTGTGTGTTCTTCTTCTATGTTACAACAAATTTCTTTTAACCTTTCCTCGATAATAACAAGATAACAATACAAATGAAAATCATAAAACTTTAAGGAAATGCCCAGTTCACTAGCAAGTGTGTTAATTTTGGCTTCTATGGTGAGTTTACAAGGCCTTGAACGGTACTGACACTCAAAAATCTACAATTGACAGGAGTAATGGCGTCACCAAGTTTGACTTTCTTGTTCAACGTACCAACTGATAAGAATTCCCGTCACATCGCTTCCACAATCCAATTCGGATCTGGACTAGAGAAATTTGAAGTGTTACTTGGGAAAGCACCACAAGTGATAACGAGGATGACTGCTTCAGATGTTCAGGAGCCGTCCTCTGAGTTCGATCTGAATGGTAACCATGATTTTTCTCTTCTTAAGAAGGTGAAAATCAACTCTTCTCCCATTCCACCAACTATTCCAACTGCGAAAGGAAACAAAATTTTGTATGAAGTAGATTCAATAGCTGATTTTGCTACTCCAAACTATACATTTGAGATTGGATCTTCTTCTAAGCCTGCTCCACTGACGCGTTCCTAGAGAAGGAACCGTAGGAGGAGAGAGTTAAGGGCTCAGAAAGCACAAGTAGCCAAGCTAGCTTCAGAACAAGAACCTTCTTTGCTGGAAGATGAACCAATGGAAACTTCACCCCACCTTAAGGGAAGCAGGTTCCACCCTCTGTCTGCTACCACTGGAGAGGAAAGCATTCGTAAAATTGCTGCCAGATTGCCTTCACCACCTCATTATCAGGGAGAGAAACGAAAGAAATCTGAGACACTCACGCAGATTTGCTATGTTTTTGAAAGAATGGCACGGAAGGACAATTGTTCAGTAGCTGAAATTTTGAGAAGGATGAGATGCGCTATCTCCACATCAATGAAAATTAAGATATTGGAGGAATGTGAATCTGCTCGGCAAGTTCATTGACCCGCCAAAAAACCTAAAGAGGCACCGTCATCACGGATTTCTGCGAAGCTCCGATTGGGGGAGCGAATAATCACCAACGTCGCTGCTACGAGGTTCAATACCACAAGACAAAAATCATATGAGTTACGATCAGGATCAGGATCATCACCCTTAGTGGGTGGTAAAAGATTGCCTACTGTTGCATTTGATCTGCGCACTAGGGTCACTACCCTTCGCCATACTGATGTCATCAACAAAACACCCCATCTCCAGTCATCAGTATCTCAAGGGAAGGTTTGGAAGCCTAAGGGCGCTAGTCAGAAGTCATCATCAAGTGCAAGAAGCTCTCACCCCAGGGAAGAGCCCAAATCCAGGATGGAAGTTGTCACACCGAGATCTAACACAAGTACGGAGGTTCACCAGGGTCCACCAATTGATCTGAAAGTCATTAAGGGAGATTCAATTGAAAGCACCTTGGAGAAGCTTAGGCTTGATGTTGCAAAATTGCCAAAAAGAACAACAACAAAGTGATGAAAATAAGAATTTGAGTTCGATGGATGATATAGAAGAAGAATATGCAGANGGGAGATTCATTTGAAAGCACCTTGGAGAAGCTTAGGGTTGATGCTGCAAAATTGCCAAAAGAACAACAACAAAGTGATGAAAATAAGAATTTGAGTTCGATGGATGATATAGAAGAAGAATATGCAGACATTCTCGTCGTTGAAACCCGAACCTCTTCATCGCGTGATGCCCCACAGCCTGCAGAGGCGAGCACTCATGACGAACTACGAAGGGAAATCCAGATACGAGACGAGCAGATGGCCGAGATGGCGAAGAAGTTGGAGGAGACAATGGCAGTTGTTGCTACATTGCAAAGTCAGACACAGTCTCCATTAACCATTTCTTCAGAGGTGAATCGAGCGGAAGTTGTGCCCATTTCGGAAGGAAGGAACGACCCTGGACCTTCTAGCAGGAATCATCCACCAGAAAGAGAACCAATTGAAGTTTTAATACCAGAAAAGAATATCAAACAAATAGTGGAAGCACAAGTTCAAAAAGCTTTAGCTCAATCAAAAGGAAGATCATCAGTCTTAAGGGGAAGGCCATACCCGGAGGAATTTGATTTGGTCCAATTTCCAAAAGGATTTNTCACAGTCTCCATTAACCATTTCTTCAGAGGTGAATCGAGCGGAAGTTGTGCCCATTTCGGAAGGAAGGAACGACCCTGGACCTTCTAGCAGGAATCACCCACCAGAAAGAGAACCAATTGAAGTTTTAATATCAGAAAAGAATATCCAACAAATAGTGGAAGCACAAGTTCAAAAAGCTTTAGCTCAATCAAACGGAAGATCATCAGTCTTAAGGGGAAGGCCATACCCGGAGGAATTTGATTTGGTCCAATTTCCAAAAGGATTTGTATCGCCAGTTTTCAAAATATTTGATGGAACAGGAAACCCTCGTCAGCATGTTGCACACTTTCGGGCGAGTTGCCTGCAACGCGGGGGGTAGCGAATCATTACTTTGCCGTCAGTTTGTGAATAGTCTTTCAGGGGTTGCTTTTGGCTGGTATGCCGAGTTGCCTAACGACTCAGTAAAAACTTTTGCAGAACTAGAGGATTTATTTATCAAGAGGTTTGCTGGAGCTCAGCACCATATCACC
>JXCR01079279.1:143319-157211 GCA_002079205.1 Phalaenopsis hybrid cultivar
AGAAGGTGCTGTAGAAGTTTTTCTGGGTCTATTCTTGCATTTACTTTGAATTTGTGCCGAGAGGTAACTTCTTCCCCTCTCTTTTCTCCTCATTTTTAATTCTCATGGTACTTCTTCAGTTTGATTTTATATGAAAAAAATCGGTGGCTTATAAAAAAAAAAGAGGGAGAGAAAAGATAAGTTTTGTTTCTTGAGGATTTCATAAGATACATCCTTTTATTTGGAATATTTAAGATGGCCGGATTTTCATCATGCTAAATTCATAGAAGCGTTTGATTGAATCATATGAATTGTGTGTTGTTGGTGTTATCACTCCACATGTACTGTTTGCTTTATTTTAAGTTAGGAAAGAAAATAAAAAAAAATAAAAAAAAAGCCTAGACTGGTTTGATTTCTTCATGTTTTTGGCAATGCTCTAGTGACATACTTGATTTGCCTATTTGAGGGCAAACTTTGGAATATTCATTCAATTTTGAAGCACTCCTCGCATGCTAGAGTTTGGCATATAACTCTCTTTCACATGACATATAAGTTAGAATTTGAAGCTCTCTTTCTACATTTAAGCTGCAATACATGTGCTCAATTTTTTTTTTGAAATGTTGCTTATACATCAACATTTGGTTTTATATGGCTCTCTAATCTCTTTCTCATGCGCACATATGATAGATATGATTAGCGTTGCAAAATATGCAGCTTTCGAGATTTTTTTTTTCTTTTTTCTTTCTAAAAAAAAAAGAAGAAGATCTATATAGCTTATGAAGTCCTCTTTCTATGTCAAGATCTGAAGTATGTTCATGACATTTGGGTTACCTTTCATGTGCTAAAGTATTGGGATTTATTCATGGCATCGGGAGTCTTCCCTTACATGTGAAAATATGAGACTTCCTTTTAGCTTTTAAAGTATTTTGGTAGGCCAAGGGTTGGCTTTACACATGGTTTTTTTTTTAATTTTAAAGCTTTTCTCATGTGCAAGTTATATGTCTCATACTTGGATTTTTGGAGCCCTTCTTATGTGCAATCTAACTTTATGTGTGGCTTTGCTTGGAAGCATTCATCATATGAAATTTTCGGAGTTGTGAATGGCTCTACTTGAAACACTCATGGAAAATGTTATATGTGTTTATTTCTTGCGCATTTATATGGTCATTCATATGCATAACACCTAAGCTTTATTTTTTTTGCACATTCTCCACCTCTTCTCATGCACAAAAGAGGTGTCTATCAATCTATACTTGCCAAAAAGAACATTTTTTTTTGCACTTGTGAAGTTATACCATGTTTATACCTGCTGAATATGAAATTTGCATTTGTACACTTGTAGAAGTTGGCTCACATTGCTCATATTCTCATCTTACACAATTTCTTCACTCTTCTCTTTATCTATGCTACATATATGCTTGGGATTGATGGAAATACTGGAGGTTGTCATTCATATGATTGTGTACTTTCATGGTTGTGTAAATTGCAGGTGTGATAAATCCATTTTTATGTCGTTATGCTGCCCGATTTTTCTCGATTGTGTTTTTCCCCTTTTTTTTTTACTTACTGGGCATGTTACTTCTTTGTTTTTTTTTTTTCTTTTTTTTACTTTGGCTTTCTCATATATATCTCAACTTTTCATTACTATTTTAACTTCATCGCTTCACCACTACATTTCACCACTTCACCCACTCCGCCTCCTACANTGATGATAAAGGCACACCGAAGTTAGAGTAGAAAGATACCCTATCCTATAACATCAAGATCCAGGCATTTGATGAACAATAGGATATGGTATCCTTCACCGATATAAGTCTAGCAGGAGTTGGCTCGAACCTCCTCAGGTTGTTGGCAGTCATATGCTTGGTAGCGTAATCGACTCGTGGACAACAAAAATTTCTAAAATAAAAAAGAAAAGATAAGTTTTGATAAACCCTTTTTAAATGAAAACGTACTTTTCTACAAAATAAAAAAAAGTTGATAATTATTCTTTGCATGTTTAAAATTTGTGCGTATGTCAAAAACATAAATTTAAAAAATACGTTTTAAAGTTGGTTGTTCGCTTGACGAATAGCTGTTTAGGCTGAGAAATAGCCCTCGAAGTGAGGTTCAAGACACCCTTCTAGACGAGTGGCCGGTTCTATACGATTGGGTGACCGAGTAGCCTTCGTGGACCCTCGAGAATAAATATACAGCTGAGCCTAGTCCCATACGAGTGCTTGCGGTTCCCCTCATCCGAATCTTCTTTTTGTTTTATCGAAGTTTTGGGACAGGGCACTCGTATTACTTTTCCTTTTTTTCGTGATTTCTCCAGGAGTTTTGAGGATTTTCTTTTATTTGAGTCTCTTTTGTTGATTTTCTCGAGTTTTCTGCTTTTTCTCGGATTTCGTGGATGACGTTTTCTCCTGGACTTTGCTTTTTGAGATGCATTTAGGTTTGCTATGCTTAAGGAACATCGAATCTCATGGGCGTACAGGTTTGCTTTACATTTTTCAGCATTTAATTTTCTTGTCTCTACCTGCTACCGTACTGTACAACATGTTATAATTGTCCTATTTCTACCTGTTACTGTCCTTCCTGTACAGCATGTTATACTTATTCTGTTTCTACCTGCTACTGTTTTTTTTGTATAGCCTGTTATATTGTTTTCATAGCCTATTATACTGCTCTCCCAGCATATTATACTACTTTTTATAGCACATTATGCTCTTCTTTCAGCATGTTATATTGTCTTTTCTCTTTACTATACAGTGCATTGTTACTTTTCTTTCACGCTGCATGCTTAGTTACTTTGAGACAATATGCCTTAGTTTATGATAGCCTAGTGGTTAGGAGCATGTTCAAAACTAAAACTAAACCAGGAGGTGCTACTACAAGGAGTTTGGAGCGAACATCGTGGGCAGTGCGACGAGGAACAATTTTCAGGTCGATCTGCAGCAACGAAATATCTTCACATCACATGAACATTTTCACAATATTATACACTTTCCATAGTTTAAATAACAACCTATAGGATTACTCTTTAGGCTTTTTGCACAACTCTGTTGTAATTATAAGTCTTAACGTTTTAGGATTCCGAGGTTACCGTACGGTACGGTGTAAATCCTCCTATTTTTTAGGCTATTTGCACAGTCTGACGTTGTGCAAACATAAGTCCTAAATCTTAGATAATTTGCAGGATTGAAATATCAAATAATCATCACTTCAAAGACAAAGCCGAATATTAGGATAGTTGGGAGTTCACCGGGGTTTTTCCCAGATCTGTGATATCCTCTACTTTTCTTCCCTTTGGATTCCTTGAATGATTGTTCCTACTTTGAGCCATTCTTATTTGATTTTTCCATGTCCAATCGTGAAAACCTAAACTTTGAAATCTTGAAAGCAAAATCACCTGATCTTAATCGAGAGTTTTCTTAAATTACTCCCAGTTATTTAAGATATAATTAACTATAGGGGCTTGACTCTATAGGGAACCAAGAACCCAGATAAAATAAACCTTATCTAATCCTCGTATTAGGTAAGGAAACTTTTCGGCAAATAAGATAATTTCGCAGACCGAACGGATGTCACAAATTCTTTAGTCTAGGCGATTGAACCCCTATTACAAGTGATATTTATCCTTCGGGATAAGTGTTTTACTTATAGTATCGTATTCATTCGTCTAAATTATTTAAAAATGTGAGACTTGTTCGGTTTCACCTATTTTAAATTAAAATATTACTTTTTTTTAATAAAAAGATCATATTCACATTTTAATTATTTTGAAAATCATAAAATTATTACTTTTTTCCAAATCATAAAGTTATTTGAAGTTATAGAGTTAAATTAAATAAAAGATTTTTAAAAGATATTAAAATAAAAAAAAAACGGCCGACAATACCTAGCATTGATTGTGATATACACCCTCTTTAAAATAATCGAAAGGCTTCACTATAAATTTTAGGTCGCTTTAACCACCAAAGACCTCCATTGAATACACTTATTCTAAATAAAGATTTTCATTGGAAAATTTTAGCAACAAAATAAATCATGCATCATAGAAGATTTAAATTGATCTCAAAAATCCAATAAAAGGTTTGTAATTTATGTCACCAATTATTGATGATTATATTTTAAAAAAATAAAGAATTAATATAATGCCAAATTTAAAATTTTAAATTATGAAATAATCAAATCATGGTAAGAACTGTTGGGTGCTTATTTTAATCATTTGTTATGAAAACATTATGGGGAAATTGAACACAATTCTATGAATTAACTAATCATGCATATAAAAATGTTTGACAACACATTATTCAACAAAATCAAATCACGATGCTTAATCAAAGAAAATTAATATTCACAGAATCATGTAGAAAAACTTGAAATTCTAAATAATTCTTTGTCCGCATAACATTAAGATAAAAAACCATATTATGAAATCCAAAGTATAATGTTTAAGTTAATCTTTACCTACCATATTTCCAATTAGCATAATGAAAGTTTTTATGCAATTTTTACTATAAGCTAGTAGAGATTTCTCATTAAGTATGGATAAGATCAAATCAATAATGTGTGCAACTTTTTCCCCCAAACTAAATTTTAAATAATGTTATGTTATGCTCTCTATAATAACCTAACGAAGTTAAATACAAGTGAAAACAAAAAATAATACATTTATAAGAGATTTGAATCATCTAAGAAAAGTGTGTATGCTACTAGATTAGAGCACAAATTATTATGAACTTAAAAGTTAAAGAGTTTCCAAGTTGAAGAAATAATAGCTTTTTTTCAGCAAAACAAAAATTATAATTTATAAAATCAACATCATGCTAAAGATGAATATGCCTAAAAGAATGTGTTCATAAAAGTTTCAAAATTAAATACTCGGAAAACTCTAAATAACAAATTTATATATGCTAACATAGTTTGAATTAGCTAAAACATATATGAGAAGAAAACTCAAGGATGTGAAAATGATTAGAACTATATTAATATTTTTACTTCATACCAAGCTTTCCAAATATCAATTTAGATTGTTGGCATTTGATACAACAACAACAAACCTTTATCCCACTAAGTGGGGTCGGCTACATGAGTCATTTTCTCCATTTTGTCATATTGAGTGTTATATTTTCATTTAATTCTAATAGATTTAGATAATTTTTTATATAGTTTGCCTAAGTTTTTTTAGTTCTACCTCTGCCTTTCTTAACATAAGTCGAATATAAAACATCAACTCCTCTAGGTGGATCCTCGATGATCGACGTTTAATGTGACCAAACCATCTAAGATGACTCTCTCTAATCTTATACGCCACTGGAGCTACATTATCCCTATAAAGAATATATTCATTTCGTACTTTATCTCTAAGGGCCCGTTTGGGGCAGCTTATTTGGTGCGGTGGCGTTTTGAAAACTCACCTGACATGTTTGGGTAAGTTGCATTTTGGCAGGTTATGCTTTTTCAAAACACTGAAAACAACGTTTTCACACCGCACTTGTCTAAGTGTGATGACAGTTTTGTAGCAGTAGTCTAGCTTTACAAAATAAAAAATAAAAATTTGCAATAGCCATCGCACTTAGCTTACCAACATATTATTTTTAATTTGCTTATTAGCAGATTATTCAATAAGCTGCAGCTGCCCCAAGCAGACCCTAAGTATCAAACCACTCATCCACTGAAACATTCCGATCTAGCAATAACTTTGTTTTATGCTTTTCTTTTAAAGGCCAACATTCTGCGCCATAGAGCATTGTAGGTCTCACCACTATCTTATAAAATTTTCCTTTTAGTCTAAGTGGTGCTTTTCTATTACACAATAGGCCTACTACATTTCTCTATTTCAACCAACCAACTTAAATTTTAATAATAATGTTCACATCTATATCACCATCATTTTGAACAATCGACCCGAGATATCTAAAACTTTCACAGCTTTTAATAATTTGATCACCCTAAGTTACAACTCTGCCACTAGAGCTGCTATTACTAATGTTACATTCTATGTAGTTAGTTTTAGATCTTCTCAAACTACGGCCTTTAGGCTGCAATGTTGACCTCCATAATTTAAGTTTTTTTGAACTTTTCTCTACCCTTATCCACTAGAAGGATATCATTAGTGAAAAACATACATTAAGGTACATCTCATGTAAATGTCCAATAAGAGCATTCATAACTAAAGCAAAAGGATATTAGGAAAATACTTGATCAATCCTCCTTTTGTTCGAGAATAAGTAACAACACTAGTATACACATCTTTAATGACTTGAATATAAGTCATATCAACACTTTTTTCTCTAGGACATTCCAAAGGATTTCTCTTAAAATCCTTTTTTAAGCTTTTTTTTAATCAGTAAAAATCATATGTAGATCCTTTGTATTCTCTTTGTACTTCTCCATCAAACCTCGCAATAAATGTATAGCTTTCATAGTAGACCCACCTGAGAAAAATCCGAATTGATTATGAGAAATCTTTTTATCACGTCTTAACATAGTTCAATTATCCCCTCTAATAATTTTTATGTATGACACATCAACTTAATTCCTCTATAATTTGCACAGTCTTATACATCTCCTTTATTCTTAAAAATGGCTACCAAAATACTCTTCCTCTACTCCTCATACATCTTTTTAGCTTCTAAAATAATATTAAAATAAAAAAAACTTCAAAATCTTCTATATATTTCTACATTTCAATTCAAATATCATCAGTTCCTATTGATTTCCCCCCTTAGTTTTCTTTAAAGCATCATCAACTTATTTTTTACTAACGTACGTGACGATAAAAATAAAATATTTATTATTATTAACAATATTAAGATCGGTAAGTTCATATTTTCAGAAACTTTATTGAAAAATTTATCAAAANCTATTGATTTCCCCCCTTAGTACGTGACGATAAAAATAAAATATTTTATTATTATTAACAATATTAAGATCCGTAAGTTCATATTTTCAGAAATTTTATTGAAAAATTTATCAAAATAACTCACCCCTTTATGTTGAATATCTTCCTTTAAGAAAAATATTTTTTGATTTTCATCTTTAATATATTTACTTGAATTAAATCTTTACTCTTCATTTCTCTTTGTTTGGCTATTATATGTATGTTTTTTCACCCACTTTAGTATTTAAGTTATTATTAAAGATCACTAAATGCAGAATTTTTAGCATTGCAAGTTGTTATGCCAGGCTTCCTACGGGCTATTTTATATTTTTCTCAGTTCTCCAAACTTTTATATTTAAACGAGTTTTTATAACGAAACTTGTATTTTATTTTTACTTGTGCAAAATTATTTCTTCGCTAACTTTTTTTTATTTATAGAAATTATTCCTTTAAATTCTCCAATACATATTTTGACACTTATTTAATAGTGTTTGTTATTTTATCTTACATGAAATTAGCTTCTGCATGAACATCCCAAACCTTAAAATCTTGAAGTTTACTTATTAAAAACTTTAATTTTCTTTTAGGTGTCATCATCTAATTCTATGACAAAGTTTGAGTGTATTCTTTATTATAATTTCTCATTCAAATTTATAACTAATAATGATGTTTAGTACTTAAATTTACACTCAGAATGACTTTATAGTCTTTACATTTTCAACGATATTTTTTTCTCATAATCATTTTTTATTTTACTAGCAGTCTGTTAGGGGCAGCTGTTGATTACTTATAATCTGCTGATAAGCAGAATATTCTGATAATCTGTATATTATCAAAATAAATTGACTTGTTGTTTGGGGCAGTTTATTCAGAACAACTTACTGCTAGTTGTTCTTGGATAAATGATCATTCTGCTCTTGTTTGGTTAAGCTGTTTGCAACACAAAAGTATGAGCACAGAAATAGACAAAATAAAAGCCGCAAATCATTACAGATCTATTCAAAAAGTTAACATGGAGTGCTCACATTCTCGTGAGTATCAGAAGAAATAAAATAAAGATAAATACAATTACAACTATAATGAAAAATATTAGAATATTCAATTTAAAACTTTGACTATAGCTGCACTATCACCATCGAAAATCATCTTACTCCGAATATTCAANCATGGAGTGCTCACATTCTCGTGAGTATCAGAAGAAATAAAATAAAGATAAATACAATTACAACTATAATGAAAAATATTAGAATATTCAATTTAAAACTTTGACTATAGCTGCACTATCACCATCGAAAATCATCTTACTCCGATCACTGTTGGCAGTACAATATGTCGGATTATCGACCCAATGAAAGAAACTACAACAAGCTGAAATGCCCCCTGCGACAACCATAGAACTGTCTCTCAATGCTGTGAGATTTAAGTGAAGTGAGTAACAGAGTCTGTAGTTCGCAGTAGCACAAGACAACTCCGTTGGTCCCTGAAATCCTGGAACTCATGTTACTTTAACTGCCTAAAAAAAAATAACCAAATGTCAGATCCAGAAATAATAAAAAAAACCAAAAGGAAAGACATACAAAAATAAATCTATAGTCTAATAAATAAATATGATTTGGTGGATTAACAACCACAGATAGTATCTGCAATAGATTCCCTCAAAGCGGCTATCTCAGCCACACATTTACCGCCATGAATTTCAAATTCATTAGAGTCTATCTCATCCTCAGATAATAAAGTCCCAACCACAAATTCTGAATTTTCTTCANTATATATTTCTTCATTTCAATTCGAATATCATCAGTTCCTATTGATTTCCCCCCTTAGTTTTCTTTAAAGCATCATCAACTTATTTTTTACTAACGTACGTGACGATAAAAATAAAATATTTTATTATTATTAACAATATTAAGATCGGTAAGTTCATATTTTCAGAAACTTTATTGAAAAATTTATCAAAATAACTCACCCCTTTGTGTTGAATATCTTCCTTTAAGAAAAATATTTTTTGATTTTCATCTTTAATATATTTACTTAAATTAAATCTTTACTCTTCATTTCTCTTTGTTTGGCTGTTATATGTATGTTTTTTCACCCACTTTAGTATTTAAGTTATTATTAAAGATCACTAAATGCAGAATTTTTAGCATTGCAAGTTGTTATGCCAGACTTCCTACGGGCTATTTTATATTTTTCTCAATTCTCCAAACTTTTATATTTAAGCGAGTTTTTATAACAAAACTTGTATTTTATTTTTACTTGTGCAAAATTATTTCTTCGTTAACTTTTTTTTATTTATAAAAATTATTCCTTTAAATTCTCCAATGCATATTTTGACACTTATTTAATAGTGTTTGTTATTTTATCTCACATGAAATTAGCTTCTGCATGAACATCCCAAACCTTAAAATCTTGAAGTTTACTTATTAAAAACTTTAATTGTCTTTTAGGTGTCATCATCTAATTCTATGACAATGTTTGATTGTATTCTTTATTTTAAAATTTCTCATTAAAATTTATAACTAATAATGATGTTTAGTACTTAAATTTACACTCAGAATGACTTTACAGTCTTTACATTTTCAACGATATTTTTTTCTCATAATCATTTTTTGTTTTACTAGGAGTCTGTTTGGGGCAGCTGTTGATTACTTATAATCTGTTGATAAGCAGAATATTCTGATAATCTGTATATTATCAGAATAAATTGACTTGTTGTTTGGGGCAGTTTATTCAGAACAAATTACTGCTAGTTTTTCTTGGATAAATGATCATTCTGCTCTTGTTTGGTTATGTTGTTTGCAACACAACAGTATGAGCACAGAAATAGATAAAATAAAAGCCGCAAATCATTACAGATCTATTCAAAAGGTTAACATGGAGTGCTCACATTCTCGTGAGTATCAGAAGAAATAAAATAAAGATAAATACAATTATAATTATAATGAAAAATATTAGAATATTCAATTTAAAACTTTGACTATAGCTGATCTATCACCATCGAAAATCATCTTACTCCGATCACTGTTGGCGGTACAATATGTCGGATTATCGACCCAATGAAAGAAACTACAACAAGCTGAAACGCCCCCTGCGACAACCATAGAACTGTCTCCCAATGCTGTGAGATTGAAGTGAAGTGAGTAACAGAGTCGGTAGTTCGCAGTAGCACAAGACAACTCCGTTGGTCCCTGAAATCCTGGAAATCATGTTACTTTAACTGCCTAAAAAAAAAAAAAAACCAAATGTCAGATCCAGAAATAATAAAAAAAAAAATACCAAAAGGAAAGACATACAAAAATAAATCTATAGTCTAATAAATAAATATGACTTGGTGGATCAACAGCCACAGATAGTATCTGCAATAGATTCCCTCAAAGCAGCNACTGCCTAAAAAAAAATTACCAAATGTCAGATCCAGAAATAATAAAAAAAACCAAAAGGAAAGACATACAAAAATAAATCTATAGTCTAATAAATAAATATGATTTGGTGGATTAACAACCACAGATAGTATCTGCAATAGATTCCCTCAAAGCGGCTATCTCAGCCACACATTTACCGCCATGAATTTCAAATTCATTAGAGTCTATCTCATCCTCAGATAATAAAGTCCCAACCACAAATTCTGAATTTTCTTCATAGACATTTAGTTCATTATTGTCAGCTATACTGAAGTCTGTATCTGATTGAGAGAGATGTTATCGGATGAAGTTATGAATTNTATAGACATTCAACTCATTATTGTCAGCTATGCTGAAGTCTGTATCTGATTGAGAGAGATGTTATCAGATGAAGTTATGAATTGCCATTGTGGTCATCACAATATGTAGCTGCTTTTAAAATGGATACGATAACATATCACATAGAATGACCCATTTCTTCTTCCATATCTTAAATATTATTTCAATTATCCCGCGTAAATATGAGTGACGTTTATTAAACATTTCTTATTTGTCACGGATGATGTCACTTGCTCTCTCAAAATNCATAGACATTCAGTTCATTATTGTCAGCTATACTGAAGTCTGTATCTGATTGAGAGAGATGTTATCGGATGAAGTTATGAATTNTCTACAGCAGAAGATCACATTTGATTCCATGAAAGAGAATTTCGTTCATGGAATTAAGTGCAAATAATTAGGGAAATATAGTTTGTTGGGTGTAGAATTGGAGAATCTTTAGGGTGACAGACTAAAATCTCAATTCGGTCTTAGTGTTTAAAAACTAAAGCGAGAGTTAGCTTCAGGTGAAGGGAAGTGAGAGCTTTGGAGTGGGAGCCAATATCCTTCTAGTCTAACCATGAATTTAGGGATTAAACCTGAGATTAGCCAATAATTATTTATAACACTGTATCAGGGTAGAGAATTAAAACTGCTCCTATTTGGCACATTACATATTAAACCATTTATCTCATCTCATTTCACCAAAACCTCATTGTAGTGAGAAAAATGCTTTTCACATAGAAAATCTTCGTCACATAAACATAGTTTAATAGTTTAATAGTTACTGTTTAAACTTTTCATTTTAGTTTTGCTAAAAGTTATATAATTTAGTTTTATTAGCATCTTACACATTCGAAATTAGTGACAGTAATTTCGTTTGATTTCTGTGAATTTTCTAATTAATTTATCATTTCATATTTAAACATTCCTCGTGAAATCGATATTCGGGACTTAAATAGAAAGTCATTTATTACTTGATAACGATACGTATACTTGCCTAGAATCCCGACATTAATTGCTTAAATTTCTTATTCATAAAATATTGTATAATACTTTTTGCACCGTTGCATGGCGGAATCAACTATATAACTTTTACACAACTATATTCTCGGGATCAATTTACAATCTCTTTACAAAGGGGAAAAACTTATTATATTCTTACTACTTTACACATTTTTAATTTTGAAACATTGCATTTATTTTTATTAGCTACTTTAGTAACTCTNTATATACTCATTTTTGGCGATATTGCACTTTAATGGAAGATATTTTTCATGTTTTCTTGCAGGTTGTTGATTTTTAGGACTTGAGCAAAAATGTTAAAATTTGAAGTCAAAATAGATAATATAAAACGTTGCTCAGCGCCAACGGCGTTAGAAGCAGCGTCGACGAGACCGTTTGACATAGAGCAAGAAATTAATTGGCAGAACACTAGTGCCGACGACGCTTATGGCGGTGCAGACCCTGTTTCTAGAAGATTCAACGAATTTAGACGTTTTTTGAAGAGTTTTTTATGCAACTATTGGAGAATTGACTCTATGCTATATTAGGTGCTGAAATTCATCATAAAAAGAGCTCTCTTGGACTCTCGCTTGGTTTCTCTTCGTTCCACTTCATTCTTTTAGCATCATTTCTCATTTCCATCTTCATTCCGCTACCATTTTAGAGTCTATTAGTGAGTTTTCCTTAAGAGTTTAGAGTTTTTGTGGTGAGATTAAGTGTGAATCATTCTCTAAGAGTGTTAGAGAAGGAGAAAAGTGAGAGATTTCTTCTTCCTACATTTCTTAAGAGAGGCTACTTGGGATTTGCTTTGAGAAAGAGTTTTAGATAAATGTTTTTTGATTATTAGTATTGTATGAACTTTTTTTTTTATGAAATTTGTGTTTTGTTGCATCTTTCTCATGAAGTATGAGTAATTTTCTTTATTTTTCTCCCTACTCTGAGATATCGTGAAATGATGAGATAATATGGATGCGCTAATATTAAAATATAAAATAAGTTATAATGATTTTTCAACTTCCGAACTTAATTTACTTTTCTATCTGACTAATTGAATTGTTAAAATGTGTTGTGAAATGACCAAAGGAAAATATATTGAGATTTTCATACCTATTTTATACTGATTTTGATGATATTGCACTTTAAAGAAAGATATTTTTGATGTTTTGTTGCAAGTAAGATGAATTATGGATATTGGAGCAAAAAGATGCAAAAATGAGTGAATTTGGAGCGAAAAAGATCAAAAAGTGAAGAATTGAACTAGGGCGCCGACGGCGAGAATTTCCCGAGACTCCATCCAAATANTTATTGGAGCAAAAAGATGCAAAAAGGAGTGAATTTGAAGTGAAAAAGATCAAAAAGTGAAGAATTGAACTAGGGCGCCGACGGCGAGAATTTCCCGAGACTCCATCCAAATAATTTAAAAGTCCCGCCAACGCCCCCTCGAGGCCGCCGATGGCGAGATTGACGGTTAATTCAAAAAGTGCATTGAATGTGGACAAATTTTGGAGGGATGCTTAGGCAACTCTTGAAAAAACTCTTCTACAATTTAAAAGAAGATTTTGGCCGAAAATCAAGAGGCTCTGGAGGTTAGAGAGGTTCCAGTAGTGTGTAGAGAGTTTAGTTTAGGGTTAGATTTGAGGAATTCTTCGAGAGATTGTAAGAGTGGAGGGATAGTGAGAGATTTCTTCCTCATTGCCGCTTCAAAGGAGAATTTTGTGTGCTGTAAAGAAAGGAAGGGATTCAGAGGAACTTTGAGGAGTTTGCTTGAGGAGAAATTAGAGACAAGTGTTATTTAGTAGTTGTAGTTTGTATGACTTTGCTTTTATATATAAATTTTGAGTTTTGTTGTGTCTTCCCCATGAGTTCTGAGTAGTTTTCTGTCTTTTTTATTGTCTTGAAATTTGTGAAATTATGATTTAAATTGGTTGATCCTTGAAAATGTTAAAAAAGTTGTGATGATCTTTTCACTTCGATCTTAATTTACTTTCAATCTGGCTAATTGAGTTGTTAAAATATGTTAAATTTTACAACTAAAGTGAAGATTACATCCAAGATTCAGAGAGGTCAAAGCCCTTGGAAGTTGGGTGCAAATAAATAGGAAAATAAAATTATCAGACGTAGAATTGGAGATTTTAGAGTGACTGACTAAAATCCCTAATTCGGTCTTAACGTTTGGGTGTTGAAGTGTAGATGTTAGCTCTCAGGCGAGGGGAACGTGGGAGCTCCGAAGTGAGAACCGGTNATTTTGGCCGAAAATCAAGAAGCTCTGGAGGTTAGAGAGGTTCCAGTAGTGTGTAGAGAGTTTAATTTAAGGTTAGATT
>JXCR01079279.1:181017-195006 GCA_002079205.1 Phalaenopsis hybrid cultivar
ATAGGATATGGTATCCTTCACCGACATAAGTCTAGCGGGAGTTGGCTCGAACCTCCTCAGGTTGTTGGCAGTCATATGCCTGGTAGCGTAATCGACTCGTGGACAACAAAAATTTCTAAAATAAAAAAGAAAAGATAAGTTTTGATAAACCCTTTTTAAATGAAAACGTACTTTTCTACGAAATAAAAAAAAAATTGATAATTATTCTTTGCATGTTTAAAATTTGTGCGTATGTCAAAAACATAAATTTTAAAAATACGTTTTAAAGTTGGTTGTCCGCCTGACGAATACCTGTTTAGGTTGAGAAATAGCTCTCGAAGTGAGGTTCAAGACACCCTTCTAGACGAATGGCCGGTTCTATACGATCGGGTGACCGAGTAGCCTTCGTGGACCCTCGAGAATAAATATACAGCTGAGCCTAGTCCCACGAGTACTTGCGGTCCACCCCATCCGAATTTTGTTTCTTTGTTTTATCGAAGCTTTGGGACAGAGCACTTGTGTTACTTCCCACTTCTGAATCTTCTTTTTGTTTTATTGAAGTTTTGGGACAGGGCACTCGTATTACTTTTTCTTTCTTTCGTGATTTCTCTAGGAGTTTTGAGGATTTTCTTTTATTTGAGTCTGTTTTGTTGATTTTCTCGAGTTTTCCGCTTTTTCTCGGATTTCGTGGATGCCGTTTTCTCCTGGACTTTGCTTTTTGAGATGCATTTAGGCTTGCTATGCTTAAGGAACATCGAATCTCACGGGCGTACAGGTTTGCTTTACATTTTTTAGCATTTAATTTTCTTGTCTCTACCTGCTACCGTATTGTACAACATGTTATAATTGTCCTGTTTCTACGTGCTACTGTCCTATACTTATTCTGTTTTTACCTGCTGCTGTTCTTCTTGTATAGCATGTTATATTATTTTCATAGCCTATTATATTGCTCTCCCAGCATATTATACTACTCTTTATAGCACATTATGCTCTTCTTTCAGCATGTTATATTGTCTTTTCTCTTTACTATACAGTGCATTGTTACTTTTCTTTCACGCTGCATGCTTAGTTACTTTGAGACAGTATGCTTTAGTTTAGGATAGCCTAGTGGTTAGGAGCATGTTCAAAACTAAAACTAAACCAGGAGGTGCTACTACGAGGAGTTTGGAGCGAACATCGTGGGCAGTGCGACAAGGAATAATTTCCAGGTCGATCTGCAGCAACGAAATATCTTCACATCACATGAACATTTTCACAACACTATACACTTTCCATAGTTTAAATAACAACCTATACGATTACTCTTTATGCTTTTTGCACTACTCTGTTGTAATTATAAGTCTTAACGTTTTAGGATTTCGAGGTTACCGTACGGTACGGTGTAAATCCTCCTGTCTTTTAGGCTATTTGCACAGTCTGACGTTGTGCAAACATAAGTCCTAAATCTTAGATAATTTGCAGGATTGAAATATCAAATAATCATCACTTCAAAGACATAAAGCCGAATATTAGGATAGTTGGGAGTTCACCGGGGTTTTTCCCAGATCTGTGATATCCCCTACTTTTCTTCCCTTTGGATTCCTTGAATGATTGTTCCTACTTTGAGCCATTCTTATTTGATTTTTCCATGTCCAATCGTGAAAACCTAAACTTTGAAATCTTGAAAGCAAAATCACCTGATCTTAATCGAGAGTTTTCTTAAATTACTCCCAGTTATTTAAGATATAATTAACTATAGGGGTTTGACTCTGATAAAATAAATCTTATCTAATCCTCGTATTAGGTAAGGGAATTTGTCGGCAAATAAGATAATTTTGTAGATCGAACGAATGTCACAAATTCTTTAGTTTTGGCGATTGAACCCCTATTACAAGTGATATTTATCCTTCGGGATAAGTGTTTTACTTATAGTATCGTATTCATTCGTCTAAATTATTTAAAAATGTGAGACTTGTTCGGTTTCATCTATTTTAAATTAAAATATTACTTTTTTTTAATAAAAAGATCATATTCATATTTTAATTATTTTGAAAATCATAAAATTATTACTTTTTTCCAAATCATAAAGTTATTTGAAGTTATAGAGTTAAATTAAATAAAAGATTTTTAAAAGATATTAAAATAAAAAAAAACGGTCGACAATAGCTAGCATTGATTGTGATATACACCCTCTTTAAAATAATCGAAAGGTTTCAGTATAAATTTTAGGTCGATTTAACCACCAAAGACCTCCATTGAATACACTTATTCTAAATAAAGATTTTCATTGGAAAATTTTATCAACAAAATAAATCATGCATCATAGAAGATCTAAATTGATCTCAAAAATCCAAAAAAAGGTTTGTAATTTATGTCACCAATTATTGATGATTATATTTTAAAAAAATAAAGAATTAATATAATGCCAAATTTAAAATTTTAAATTATGAAATAATCAAATCATGGTAAGAACTGTTGGGTGCTTATTTTAATCATTTGTTATGAAAACATTATGGGGAAATTGAACACAATTCTATGAATTAACTAATCATACATATAAAAATGTTTGACAACACATTATTCAACAAAATCAAATCACGATGCTTAATCAAAGAAAATTTATATTCACAAAATCATGTAGAAAAACTTGAAATTCTAAATAATTCTTTGTCCGCATAACATTAAGATAAAAAACCATATTATGAAATCCAAAGTATAATGTTTAAGTTAATCTTTACCTACCATATTTCCAATTAGCATAATGAAAGTTTTTATGCAATTTTGACTATAAGCTAGTAGAGATTTCTCATTAGGTATGGATAAGATCAAATCAATAATGTGTGCAACTTTTTCCCCCAAACTAAATTTTAAATAATGTTATGTTATGCTCTCTATAATAACCTAACGAAGTTAAATACAAGTGAAAACAAAAAATAATACATTTATAAGAGATTTGAATCATCTAAGAAAAGTGTGTATGCTACTAGATTAGAGCACAAATTATTATGAACTTAAAAGTTAAAGAGTTTCCAAGTTGAAGAAATAATAGCTTTTTTTCAGCAAAACAAAAATTATAATTTATAAAATCAACATCATGCTAAAGATGAATATGCCTAAAAGAATGTGTTCATAAAAGTTTCAAAATTAAATACTCGGAAAACTCTAAATAACAAATTTATATATGCTAACATAGTTTGAATTAGCTAAAACATATATGAGAAGAAAACTCAAGGATGTGAAAATGATTAGAACTATATTAATATTTTTACTTCATACCAAGCTTTCCAAATATCAATTTAGATTGTTGGCATTTGATACAACAACAACAAACCTTTATCCCACTAAGTGGGGTCGGCTACATGAGTCATTTTCTCCATTTTGTCATATTGAGTGTTATATTTTCATTTAATTCTAATAGATTTAGATAATTTTTTATATAGTTTGCCTAAGTTTTTTTAGTTCTACCTCTGCCTTTCTTAACATAAGTCGAATATAAAACATCAACTCCTCTAGGTGGATCCTCGATGATCGACGTTTAATGTGACCAAACCATCTAAGATGACTCTCTCTAATCTTATACGCCACTGGAGCTACATTATCCCTATAAAGAATATATTCATTTCGTACTTTATCTCTAAGGGCCCGTTTGGGGCAGCTTATTTGGTGCGGTGGCGTTTTGAAAACTCACCTGACATGTTTGGGTAAGTTGCATTTTGGCAGGTTATGCTTTTTCAAAACACTGAAAACAATGTTTTCACACCGCACTTGTCTAAGTGTGATGACAGTTTTGTAGCAGTAGTCTAGCTTTACAAAATAAAAAATAAAAATTTGCAATAGCCATCGCACTTAGCTTACCAACATATTATTTTTAATTTGCTTATTAGCAGATTATTCAATAAGCTGCAGCTGCCCCAAGCAGACCCTAAGTATCAAACCACTCATCCACTGAAACATTCCGATCTAGCAATAACTTTGTTTTATGCTTTTCTTTTAAAGGCCAACATTCTGCGCCATAGAGCATTGTAGGTCTCACCACTATCTTATAAAATTTTCCTTTTAGTCTAAGTGGTGCTTTTCTATTACACAATAGGCCTACTACATTTCTCTATTTCAACCAACCAACTTAAATTTTAATAATAATGTTCACATCTATATCACCATCATTTTGAACAATCGACCCGAGATATCTAAAACTTTCACAGCTTTTAATAATTTGATCACCCTAAGTTACAACTCTGCCACTAGAGCTGCTATTACTAATGTTACATTCTACGTATTCAGTTTTAGATCTTCTCAAACTAAGGCCTTTAGACTCCAATGTAGACCTCCATACTTTAAGTTTTTTTGAACTTTTCTCTAGCCTTATCCATTAGAAGGATATGATCAGCCAAAAACATAACTTAAGGTACATCTCATGTAAATGTCCAATAAGAGCATCCATAACTAAAGTAAAAGGATATGAGCTTAAAGCTAATCCTTGATTTACTCGAACTTAAATAGGAAAATACTTGATCAATCCTCCTTTTGTTCGAGAACAAGTAACAACACTAGTATACACATCCTTAATGAATTGAATATAAGTCATATCAACACTTTTTTCTCTAGGACATTGCAAAGGATTTCTTTTAAAATCTTTTTTTAAGCTTTTTCTTAATCAGTAAAATTCATATGTAGATCCTTTGTATTCTTTCTGTACTTCTCCATCAAACCTCGCAATAAATGTATAGCTTTCATAGTAGACCCACCTGAGATAAATCCGAATTGATTGTCAGAAATCTTTTTATCACGTCTTAACATAGTTCAATTATCCCCTCTAATAATTTTTATGTATGACACATCAACTTAATTCCTCTATAATTTGCACAGTCTTATACATCTCAGTTATTCTTAAAAATGGCTACAAAAAATGCTCTTACTCTACTCAGACATCTTTTTAGCTTCTAAAATAATATTAAAGAGTTTAGTAAATAAAAAAACTTCAAAATCTTCTATATATTTCTACATTTCAATTCGAATATCATCAGTTCTTATTGATTTCCCCCCTTAGTACATGACGATAAAAATAAAATATTTTATTATTATCAACAATATTAAGATCGGTAAGTTCATATTTTCAGAAATTTTGTTGAAAAATTTATCAAAATAACTCACCCCTTTATGTTGAATATCTTTCTTTAAGAAAAATATTTTTTGATTTTCATCTTTAATATATTTACTTGAATTAAATCTTTACTCTTCATTTCTCTTTGTTTGGCTATTATATGTATGTTTTTTCACCCACTTTAGTATTTAAGTTATTATTAAAGATCACTAAATGCAGAATTTTTAACTTTGCAAGTTGTTATGCCAGACTTCCTACGGGCTATTTTATATTTTTCTCAGTTCTCCAAACTTTTATATTTAAGCGAGTTTTTATAACAAAACTTCTTGTATTTTATTTTTACTGGTGCAAAATTATTTCTCGCTAACTTTTTTTTATTTATAAAAATTATTCCTTTAAATTCTCCAATACATATTTTGACACTTATTTAATAGTGTTTGTTATTTTATCTCACATGAAATTAGCTTCTTCATGAACATCTCAAACCTTGAAATCTTGAAGTTTACTTATTAAAAATTTTAGTTGTCTTTTAGGTGTCATCATCTAATTCTATGACAATGTTTGATTGTATTCTTTATTTTAAAATTTCTCATTAAAATTTATAACTAATAATGATGTTTAGTACTTAAATTTACACTCAGAATGACTTTACAGTCTTTACATTTTCAACGATATTTTTTTCTCATAATCATTTTTTGTTTTACTAGTAGTCTGTTTGGGTCAGCTGTTGATTACTTATAATCTGCTGATAAGCAGAATATTCTGATAATCTGTATATTATCAGAATAAATTTACTTGTTGTTTGGGGCAGTTTATTCNACATCACTTTGAACAATCAACCCGAGATATCTAAAACTTTCACAGCTTTTAATAATTTGATCACCTTAAGTTACAACTCTGCCACTAAAGCTGCTATTACTAATGTTACATTCTACGTATTCAGTTTTAGATCTTCTCAAACTAAGGCCTTTAGACTCCAATGTAGACCTCCATACTTTAAGTTTTTTTGAACTTTTCTCTAGCCTTATCCACTAGAAGGATATGATCAGCGAAAAACATACCTTAAGGTACATCTCATGTAAATGTCCAATAAGAGCATCCATAACTAAAGTATAAGGATATGAGCTTAAAGCCAATCCTTGATTTACTCGAACTTAAATAGGAAAATACTTGATCAATCCTCCTTTTGTTCGAGAACAAGTAACAAAACTAGTATACACATCCTTAATGACTTGAATATAAGTCATATCAACACTTTTTTNTCATAGTAGACCCACCTGAGATAAATCCGAATTGATTGTCAGAAATCTTTTTATCACGTCTTAACATAGTTCAATTATCCCCTCTAATAATTTTTATGTATGACACATCAACTTAATTCCTCTATAATTTGCACAGTCTTATACATCTCAGTTATTCTTAAAAATGGCTACAAAAAATGCTCTTACTCTACTCAGACATCTTTTTAGCTTCTAAAATAATATTAAAGAGTTTAGTAAATAAAAAAACTTCAAAATCTTCTATATATTTCTACATTTCAATTCGAATATCATCAGTTCCTATTGATTTCCCCCCTTAGTACGTGACGATAAAAATAAAATATTTTATTATTATTAACAATATTAAGATCCGTAAGTTCATATTTTCAGAAATTTTATTGAAAAATTTATCAAAATAACTCACCCCTTTATGTTGAATATCTTCCTTTAAGAAAAATATTTTTTGATTTTCATCTTTAATATATTTACTTGAATTAAATCTTTACTCCTCATTTCTCTTTGTTTGGCTATTATTTGTATGTTTTTTCACCCACTTTAGTATTTAAGTTATTATTAGAGATCACTAAATGCATAATTTTTAGCATTGCAAGTTGTTATTACAGACTTCCTACGGGCTATTTTGTATTTTTCTCAGTTCTCCAAACTTTTATATTTAAGCGAGTTTTTATAACAAAACTTCTTGCATTTTATTTTTACTTGTGCAAAATTATTTCCTTGCTAACTTTTTTTATTTATAAAAATTATTCCTTTAAATTCTCCAATACATATTTTGACACTTATTTAATAGTGTTTGTTATTTTATCTCACATAAAATTAGCTTCTTCATGAACATCCCAAACCTTGAAATCTTGAAGTTTACTTATTAAAAACTTTAGTTGTCTTTTAGGTGTCATCATCTAATTCTATGACAATGTTTGGTTGTATTCTTTATTTTAAAATTTCTCATTAAAATTTATAACTAATAATGATGTTTAGTACTTAAATTTACACTCAGAATGGCTTTACAGTCTTTACATTTTCAACGATATTTTTTTCTCATAATCATTTTTTGTTTTACTAGCAGTCTGTTTGGGTCAGCTGTTGATTACTTATAATCTGCTGATAAGCAGAATATTCTGATAATCTGTATATTANAAAAAATGGTGTAAAAATGGGTCATTTGAAGCCAAAGACACAGAAGGTGATCTGACGCCTAGGCTCCAAAATCNATCATTTGAAGCCAAAGACACAGAAGGTGATCTGACGCCTAGGCTCCAAAATCTTCTAGAATGTCGGCGCCGAGGCACGACAGTTGGGCGCCTAGGAGCCAGAAGCGGTTTTGCCCAAAATTCAATGAATTTGGACGAATTTCGAAGAGGTGCCTTAAACATTTCACCACGTCCAAAGGGAGAGGGAGGAGAGGAGAAAAACATTGTTTCCTTTAGTAGTTTAGGCCACTATAGGGGTGGGCGACCGCTATAGTGGAGTTTAGTGATTGTAGATTCTTGTGAAGTCATGTTTTGTTAAAAAATTTCAAAGGATTGCGTGGGGAGAAGTTTGAGATAAGTATTTATATTTTTCTTTAAGAGTTGTCTTGTAAACTTGGTTTATATATATATGATATTTTGTTTTGTTATTCACATGATTTTTGAGCAGTTATTCTTTTCTTTCTCATTGCAATAAANTTGTTTTGTTAAAAAATTTCAAAGGATTGCGTGGGGAGAAGTTTGAGATAAGCATTTATATTTTTCTTTAAGAGTTTTCTTGTAAACTTGGTTTATATATATGTATATATGATATTTTGTTTTGTTATTCACATGATTTTTGAGCAGTTATTCTTTTCTTTCTCATTGCAATAAAAATTAATGATGTGTGAGATTATAATGTTTTAAAGATTTCTTTTATTCAAAAAATTTGTGATGGTATTTTCACCGGTTCTTCATTTACTTTGCAAACTGATCATTTGTGATGTTAAAACCCGTTGCGAAACATAATGACCAAGAAGGGCTATAATTTCATCAACTAGTGAGTACCACACTAAACCTTAGAGGAAGGGGATGCCGAATTCAGGGGGGAGTGCAAATAGAAAGAGAGATAAGTTTTGGTGGGTGTAGAATTGGTGTCTCCAAGGTGNTTGTGAGATTATAATGTTTTAAAGATTTCTTTTATTCAAATAATTTGTGATGATATTTTCACCGGTTCTTCATTTACTTTGCAGACTGATCATTTGTGATGTTAAAACCCGTTGCGAAACATAATGACCAAGGAGGACTATAATTTCATCAACTAGTGAGTACCACACTAAACCTTGGAGGAAGGGGATGCCGAATTCATGGGGGAGTGCAAATAGAAAGAGAGATAAGTTTTGGTGGGTGTAGAATTGGTGTCTCCAGGGTGACAGGCTAGATCCTTTACTAATTTGGTCTATTGTTAAAATTAAGGGTTTCTGGTAGGTCCTTTATAGAAGGCACAGTGAGTAATCTAGAAGTGAGAGGCTAGAATCTACTCAACACTACCACACAAACTGGAACCAACTTTAGATTAGTCAATGTTCTTTATGCTTGGAAGGAGTAAAGAATATGTATGCTCCTTTTTTGTCACAATACCTTATTTNTATTTCATGCTTATTTTTAATGATACTGTGCTTTAATGAAACATATTTTGTGTGTTTCTGATTTCAGATATAAGAAAGGGAGTTTAAGATAAAAACGAGAAAAAATGGTGTAAAAATGGGTCATTTGAAGCCAAAGACACAGAAGGTGATCTGACGCCTAGGCTCCAAAATCTTCTAGAATGTCGGCGCCGAGGCACGACAGTTGGGCGCCTAGGAGCCAGAAGCGGTTTTGCCCAAAATTCAATGAATTTGGACGAATTTCGAAGAGGTGCCTTAAACATTTCACCACGTCCAAAGGGAGAGGGAGGAGAGGAGAAAAACATTGTTTCCTTTAGTAGTTTAGGCCACTATAGGGGTGGGCGACCGCTATAGTGGAGTTTAGTGATTGTAGATTCTTGTGAAGTCTTGTTTTGTTAAAAAATTTCAAAGGATTGCGTGGGGAGAAGTTTGAGATAAGCATTTATATTTTTCTTTAAGAGTTTTCTTGTAAACTTGGTTTATATATATATATATATGATATTTTGTTTTGTTATTCACATGATTTATGAGCAGTTATTCTTTTCTTTCTCATTGCAATAAAAATTAATGATGTGTGAGATTATAATGTTTTAAAGATTTCTTTTATTCAAATAATTTGTGATGATATTTTCACCGGTTCTTCATTTACTTTGCAGACTGATCATTTGTGATGTTAAAACCCGTTGCGAAACATAATGACCAAGGAGGACTATAATTTCATCAACTAGTTAGTACCACACTAAACCTTGGAGGAAGGGGATGTCGAATTCAGGGGGGAGTGCAAATAGAAAGAGAGATAAGTTTTGGTGGGTGTAGAATTGGTGTCTCCAAGGTGACAGGCTAGATCCTTTACTAATTTGGTCTATTGTTAAAATTAAGTGTTTCTGGTAGGTCCTTTATAGAAGGCACAATGAGTAATCTAGAAGTGAGAGGCTAGAATCTACTCAACGCTACCACACAAACTGGAACAAACTTTAGATTAGTCAATGTTCTTTATGCTTGGAAGGAGTAAAGAATATGTATGCTCCTTTTTTGTCACAATACCTTATTTCCATCTTTAATCATTTGATTCTTGCACTGATTTATGATACACCAAAAATATATACATTTTTAGACACATATTATATACTCATTTTTGGTGATATTGCACTTTAATAGAAGATATTTTTCATGTTTTCTTGCAGGTTGTTGATTTTTAGGACTTGAGCAAAAATGATAAAATTTGGAGTCAAAATAGATAATATAAAAAGTTGCTCAGCACCAACGGCGCCAGAAGCAGCGTCGACGAGACCGTTTGACAGAGAGCAAGGAATTAATTGGCAGAACACTGGTGCCGACGACACTTATGGCGGTGCAGACCCTGTTTCTAGAAGATTCAACAAATTTAGACATTTTTTGAAGAGTTTTTTATGCAACTATTGGAGAATCGACTCTATGCTATATTAGGTACTGAAATTNTCTGTTTCTAGAAGATTCAACAAATCTAGACATTTTTTGAAGAGTTTTTTATGCAACTATTGGAGAATCGACTCTATGCTATATTAGGTGCTTAAATTCATCATAAAAAGAGCTCTCTTGGACTCTCTCTTGGTTTCTCTTCGTTCCACTTCATTCTTTTAGCATCATTTCTCATTTCCATCTTCATTCCACAACCATTTTAGAGTTTATTAGTGAGTTTTTCTTAAGAGTTTAGAGTTTTTGTGGTAAGATTAAGTGTGAATCATTCTCTAAGAGTGTTAGAGAAGGAGAAAAGTGAGAGATTTCTTCTTCCTACATTTNTACTGAAATTCATCATAAAAAGAGCTCTCTTGGACTCTCTCTTGGTTTCTCTTCGTTCCACTTCATTCTTTTAGCATCATTTCTCATTTCCATCTTCATTCCACAACCATTTTAGAGTCTATTATTGAGTTTTTCTTAAGAGTTTAGAGTTTTTGTGGTGAGATTAAGTGTGAATCATTCTCTAAGAGTGTTAGAGAAGGAGAAAAGTGAAAGATTTCTTCTTCCTACATTTCCTAAGAGAGGCTACAAGAGATTTGCTTTAAGAAAGAGTTTTAGATAAATGTTTTTTGTTTATTAGTATTGTATGAACTTTCTTTTTTATATGAAATTTGTGTTTTGTTACATCTTTCTCATGAAGTATGAGTAATTTTCTTTATTTTTCTCCCTATTCTGAGATATGGCGAAATGATGAGATAATATAGATGCGCTAATATTGAAATCTAAAATAAGTTATAATGATTTTTCAACTTCCGAACTTAATTTACTTTTCTATCTGACCAATTGAATTGTTAAAATGTGTTGTGAAATGACCAAAGGAAAATATGTTGAGATTTTCATACCTATTTTATACTGATTTTGATGATATTGCACTTTAAAGNCTTTCTCCCTATTCTGAGATATGGTGAAATGATGAGATAATATAGATGCGCTAATATTGAAATATAAAATAAGTTATAATGATTTTTCAACTTTCGAACTTAATTTACTTTTCTATCTGGCCAATTGAATTTTTAAAATATGTTGTGAAATGACCAAAGGAAAATATGTTGAGATTTTCATACCTATTTTATACTAATTTTGATGATATTGCACTCTTAAAAAAGGTATTTTTGATGTTTTATTGCAGGAATGATGAATTAGGGTCATTGGAGCAAAAAGATAAGTAAGATATTTTTGATGTTTTGTTGCAGGTAAGATGAATTATGGTTATTGGAGCAAAAAGATGCAAAAAGGAGCGAATTTGGAGTGAAAAAGATAAAAAAGTGAAGAATTGAACTAGGGCGCCGACGACGAGAATTTCCCGAGACTCCATCCAAATAATTTAAAAGTCCCGTCGACGCCCCCTCGAGGCCGCCGACGGCGAGATTGACGGTTAATTCAAAAGGTGCATTGAATGTGGACGAATTTTGGAGGGATGCTTAAGCAACTCTTGAAAAAACTCTTCTACAACTTTAAAAGAAGGTTTTGACGGTTAATTCAAAAGAAGCTCTGGAGGTTAGAGAGGTTCCAGTAGTGTGTAGAGAGTTTAATTTAAGGTTAGATTGTGAAGAATTCTTCGAGAGATTATAAGAGTGGAGGGAAAGTGAGAGATTTCTTCCTCCTTGCCGCTTCAAAGAAGAATTCTGTGTCTGTAAAGAAAAGAAGAGATTCAAAGGAACTTTGAGGAGTTTGCTTGAGGAGAAATTAAAGTTAAGTGTTATTTACTTGTTGTAGTTTGTATGACTTTGCTTTTATATATAAATTTCGAGTTTTGTCGTATTTTNTCGAGAGATTGTAAGAGTGGAGGAAAAGTGAGAGATTTCTTCCTCCTTGCCGCATCAAAGAAGAATTCTGTGTGCTGTAAAGAAAGGAAGAGATTCAGAGGAACTTTGAGGAGTTTGCTAAATTAAAGATAAGTGTTATTTACTTGTTGTAGTTTGTATGACTTTGCTTTTATATATAAATTCCGAGTTTTATCGTGTCTTCCCCATGAGTTCTGAGTAGTTTTCTGTCTTTTTCATTGTTTTGAAATTTGTGAAATGATGATTTAAATTAGTTGATCCTTGAAAATGTTAAAAAAGTTGTGATGATCTTTTCACTTCAATTTTAATTTACTTTCAATCTGACTAATTGATTTGTTAAAATATGTTAAGTTTTACAACTAAAGTGAAGATTACATCAAAGATTCAGAGAGGTTGAAGCCCTTGGAAGTTGGGTGCAAATAAATAGGGAAAACAATTATCGGAAGTAGAATTGAAGATTTTAGAGCGACTGACTAAAATCCCCAATTCGGTCTTATCGTTTGGGTGTTGAAGGGTAGATGTTAGCTCTCAGGCGAGGGGAACGTGGGAGCTCCGAAGTGAGAGCCGGTATTCTCTCAGCTTACCACAGATTCAGTAACCATGCATAGGATTAGTCAATATTCTTTATGCCTAGACTAAATGGTAAAGAATAAGTATGCTTCTATTTGACACAATACAATTTGAACTGATTCACTTTATCCATTCATTTTAATTGCTTGACAAGGAGAAGGATGCTTTCTTATATATTGAATTTCACATTATAAACTTTATTAGTATAATTNTTTTCCCATGAGTTCTGAGTAGTTTTCTGTCTTTTTCATTGTCTTGAAATTTGTGAAATGATGATTTAAATTGGGTTGATCCTTGAAAATGTTAAAAAAGTTGTGATGATCTTTTCACTTCAATCTTAATTTACTTTCAATCTGGCTAATTGATTTGTTAAAATATGTTAAGTTTTACAACTAAAGTGAAGATTACATCCAAGATTCAGAGAGGTCAAAGCCCTTGGAAGTTGAAATAAAATTATCGGAAGTAGAATTGAAGATTTTAGAGCGACTGACTAAAATCCCCAATTCGGTCTTATCGTTTGGGTGTTGAAGTGTAGATGTTAGCTCTGAGGCGAGGGGAACGTGGAAGCTCCGAAGTGAGAGCCGATATTCTCCCAGCTTAGCCACAGATTCAGTAACCATGCATAGGATTAGTCAATGTTCTTTATGCCTAGACTAAATGGTAAAGAATAGGTATGCTTCTATTTGACACAATACAATTTGAACTGATTCACTTTATTCATTCATTATAATTGCTTGACAAGGAGAAGGATGCTTTCTTATATATTGAATTTCACATTATAAACTTTATTAGTATAATTAGTTATTTAAGAGTTATTAAATTTACATATTTATTTCAATTGTCTATTAGTGACAGATAAACAATTTAAATTATATTGTTGTGATTAGTATTGATTTTTAAAAATTTTAGTTCGTAGCCTCTAATATTACTCCCTGTGGGATCGATATCTAGGACTCCATTAGAGCCCTATATTACTTGAGCGATACGTATACTTGCGTTGATAAGTGTGACTTTACCATTATTGAATATTTTATATATACATCATTATCGAATCTATATCCGTTATTAAGTTTTTGGTACTGTTGCTGAGAAATTAAATCTTCTAACAACAGTATTAAATACTTGTATTTTTAAGCATATATAAAGTCGCTGTCATGAAACATATGATCTGGGAAATGAAGTATGAGT
>JXCR01079279.1:210671-225046 GCA_002079205.1 Phalaenopsis hybrid cultivar
CTTAACCTCCAAATTGGCATCCAATTCATGTAGAAAACTCTTCATGAAGTCCCTATTGACCATTTAAAATAATCAATTTGGACTTAGCCCAAGTTTAACCAAAGCTAGACCCAAGCCTAGCCCAACATGACCAAATTGATTAAAGTTCAAAACTCCTTCAAATTGACCCTTCAATTGGACTCAAAACCACTTCCATCCTTCACCAAAGTTGTTCCTTATGATCATATACACCAAATGAAACAATCAATTGGGCCAATTGACATGGCTAGCCTAACTTAAACCCAATTTTGGGTCATTTGCACCCACTTGGACCCATGCACCAAATGTGGCCTAACCACACTAAAGCCACCAAATTAACTCCACCAATGCCATTAGCTGGACTTAGTGACCAGTCCAAACACCATGAAATCACCTAAATCAATCCATGGACCAAAGGTCCCCAAATTAANGATGTGGTTGAATTCGTTAGCTACTGGATTGTTGACCTCATTTTTGGTTGAGGTTTAGTTTTTCCTCTTTAGTAGTTTAGGGTCTAGCCATATGACTTTTCCTGTTGACTATTCCTAGAAAACTAGACATGGAACCCTCACCATTAGAAATTCCAAACTCTTCTCCACTCAACTTGAAGTTCCGCATGTTGCTCTCAACCTCTAAATACTTAGTAGGTGGGGTCACTGAGGGGGAAACTCAAGATGAGTCACCCTTAGGACTGTTGGACCGTAAGGTTGACCCTGGGTGTTGGTCTGGAGCTAATTCATTCACTACTCTCATCTACAGTCATATACACTCACAATCACTCACAAATATGAACTCAAATTTCTAGCCTAGATCCCTTGATCTTTTGGGATACTCATGTAGATGGTACTCTAAACCTACTAGCCCTAGGGCTATGGTTTAGCTAAGACCACAATGTAGAGGACCCAAAATGGGGTTTCCATTGGTCCATGGTTTATTGGTGATGTTTGGTACCTATCTACCAAAATACCATCTTGGCATTTTACCCCTAAAACAACCCCAAATTACCAAAATACCCTTCCATAGCTCAAAATCCCAAAAATTATAAAAATTCTCAAAAAATCCCAATAAATCCCAAATATTACTAATTTTATTTCTCTTAACTACTACATGACCCAATTTAGGCAATTTGACCATCTTTAACAAAAATCCCCAAATTTCCCCAAATCCAACTCAAATGTCCATCAATTTGATCTCAATTGAGCCCAATTCCACCTCAGATTCACTTTTGATATGACCAAACTAAACCAAATACAAGCTCAATTGGTCCATGATTTGAGCCCAATTTTGATTTGGGTCAAAGCCCCAATTTTGACCATATGACCTAATCTCACCAAATTGAACTCATAGCCTAGTCAATTGGCCTCAATTTATGTTGCAAAATCTTTATGACATTCCTATACATCAAAATCAACCATCAATTGACATTGGNGATATCTTTGCCAAATCCAAGCACATTTGCATTAAATTGCTGTGATGGATTCCTCTGGGTTCCTTGAGCTCCTAGCCACCTCCCCCTGGCCGGCCGGCCAGCCTAGTGGCCGGAAATACCCAAAACCGAGAGCCATCCCCATGGCACTTCACCCAACTCAAACCTAGAGGTCAGCTCATCCAAATCAAATGGAAGAGCTCCTCTGCCCTCCACCTAAGCACCACAATGCACTCAAACTTATGCCCTGAGAGCCATCCCATGTGCATTTTTATAAAAACTCACCTCCCACGACCATGGGAGGGGTGCTGAAATTTTCTTAAAGAGGCTTCTCCAAACTTCACACAGAGCTTCCCTAAGATCCCCTCAGTGCATTCTAACCATTTTTACTCACCCATTCCCATTACNAGCCATGGGAGGGGTGCTGAAATTTTCTTAAAGAGGCTTCTCTAAACTTCACACAGAGCTTCCCTAAGATCCCCTCAGTGCATTCTAACCATTTTTACTCACCCATTCCCATTACCGGAGCTAAATTTTGAGCTTGAAACCTTGCCAGAAACTAGGACAGAACTCAATACACCTCCACACTCCACCAAACTTCAATTTCTTGTGCACACGCCTTCACAAGAGTGAAAGAAGCTAAAGNTACCAACACTTGAAATCGAGCTTGGTTGAATTCATTCCTAGACCTCACACCAAGACCAGGGACTCAATCCCTAGCCTCCTTGGACCCCAACGAACGTGCTGAGAACCTCTGATTGAAGCATCCCTTTTTAGAGAAAAGGTATAAAACCTCTCCTTCTCCCGAGCTTATTTTGATTCTCCATTTACTTAAGCTTGATGTCATGGCATCTTAGCCCTGTGGATGTGTTTGTCTCACTTAGACGAGTCCATAGGATCAAACCCAAAGGGATTTGGTTGAGTCTAGGCTGAGAACTTAAGGTTTTAGTGTGGATGGGCACGGGATCATTCTATTGGGGATGATGAAGGGGAGTCGTTCGATCGAGCGTGTATCAAATGGATGGGGGAGATCAAGTCAGATAGCACTTCGGGACATAAACAGCGGGCTGAGTTAGCAAGCTACGTGGACGGCGGCGTCCAACCAGAGCTCGCCACGCATGTCTTCGGAGCCGTCGTAGGTTGAGGTGGCACGCGCAGTTTAAATAAATAAATAGGGGCATTTTCTTGTTTATTTAATTTCCAAAACTTTAAAAATACATAACTTTGTGTAGAAAAATCACAAAAATAAAATAAAAATACCCTCTATGAAAATACATAACTTTGTGTAGAAAAATCACAAAAATAAAATAAAAATACCCTCTTGCTCAGCTTCTATTTATTTAAATACCCCCAAACTTATAAAATCCATAAATTTGTGTAGAAAAATCACAAAAATAAAATAAAAATACCCTCTTGCTCAGTGAACAAGGAAAATAATGTCGAATAATTTTCAAGTCCATTTGATGCATAAAATAGTTTTAATTAATTAAACACTATTTGGAATCATTTGATTCTCCATGCATATTGACAAATCACCTTGGCTTGAAAATTTGACATGTTGTATCCTCTGTCACGGGAAGTATTCTTTGATTTTTCCAAAGTCAAAGGAGCTTCCTATACAGAGACCCACATTTTTCAAGTTATTTAACATTATTTCTTTAAAATAATCATGGAAACTAGCATATTGGTTATAAAATCTCAAGAAAATTTTGGAAGGTCCACCATGACTAGAGAAGCCTTTGGAAATAATTGCATGGGTCAAGTCATTTAAATTGCACTTAAATTTTACAAACACAAATCACTAAAATAATTAATTTTGGAAAATTTAAACATTTAATTGACTTGATTTTTGATCACTACTGTGATTTCTTATCTAGAGAACTCGTCATAAAAATTTCAAAATGTTTTGAGTTCATTTGTCAATTTAAATTGATTTTTAAAGATAAATACCACTTTTAACACTTCAATGATTTTTTTTTTTAAATCAAAATATAACTTAAAAAATTATGAAACTTAGTTTTTTAAGTTCTCTATGATCAGGGATATTTTCTAAAAATAAAATGATATTTAAAATAGAAATTTGATTTATAGCCTATTCTAAATTTTTAAATAATTAAAAATTCATAAAAATCATAAAATTAATAAAACTCATGGAAATATTCTAATTTTTTTCCTAATCACATAGGAACAGTTAGAATATTTTTCCTGGTTCTCAAAATGAAAATATTGAATTTCAAAGCTTAAAAATAATTTTTAAAAGGCTAAAAATGAGTTTTCACTAAAATTCAATAAATCAAAGAAAAATCAGAAAAATATAAAGTTTTCTCCTCTGAGTTCTCTGACCTTAGGGAGATCTTTCAAAAATACAAAACTTAATTCAATAAATCAAGGGAAAAAAAAAAATAAAAAGGCTAAAAATGAGTTTTCACTAAAATAATTCCAATAAATCAAGGAAAAATTAGAAAAATATAAAACTTGCTCCTGTGAGTTCTTTGACCTTAGGGAGAGTTTTCAAAATGGGTAACCTCTGATCTTAATCAATTTATTTGAAGATTGAAACACAAGGGTTTAATTGGTAGAAACCAATCTTACTTGCAAAATTAAGATTAATAAATTTCTAAATTATTAAAATTTGGAAGTTTATTAAAATTAAATGATCCTCGACTTAGGGGTATGACTTTTGAATTAAAAAATTAATCAATTTAATACCCCTATTTTGATTTTAAACAAAAATCCAAGTCATGAATCATGATCACTTAAAGCTTAACCCTTTTCAAAACTAATTAAGACACTCACCTAGGTCTTAAGGGCTTAGTGTGGACTAGGGTCAAAAAAAATGACTAAAAGAGGATTAGAGAAATAAACATAACAAAATCAAACATCCTTGAAACATCTGCTAAAAGAGGATTAGAGAAGTAATATAACTAAATCAAACACCCTTGAAACACCACTAAGCCCAATTAGGATTAAAAAATTGGATGAGTAGACTCGAGGCTTTTCATCAGTTGGTAAGAGGGAGGCATGAACCTACTTCCCCCTCCTAACTTGTTGGATACCTCATAGGCCTATTAAACTTAATATGCTTCGCTCAATGGAATCATCCTTAAATAAAATTTTAAGGACTCACCAAGATATGACATAGGTTTAGGAAAATTACCAAAATTTTACCTTTCCTTCTCTTCATAAACTGCCTTAACATACATTTTAAGTTTTAGGTGGTGGAAAGAGAAGACTCGTTAGGTACGCTTTTATAGTTTTTAGTACCATCTTTCTTCTCCCTTTCCCTTACATGTTTCATGCTTGCATTTATCTACATAAACTTGCATGTTAACCATAACCATAACCAAAACCAAAACTAAAATCAACCAAGATAAAATTCACCGCCACAGAGCCTCTACCATNAACCAAGATAAAATTCACCGCCACAACATTCAAAATATAAAACAACTCAAAATTTAATCATTAACATCACACAAAACCACAACTTCAACTAGATTAAGACGTCTCTATCGGATGATCGGGAATCCCTCGGAGGAGGTAACCTACGGTTGCTAACGAGGCTTCCCACGGTTTAAATGAAATTATGGAACTCATTAAGTTGGGTTTAGTAAGTTCATTTGGACTAAGTGAATTCAATAGAAAATAGTGATGTCGGAACGAGGGAACCGTAGGATCCTAACTGATGTCACTCTAATCAACTTTAGTATGCCCTCATAAAATTTAAAGAAGCTCAACCATATGGCCACCTGATTTGATATTACAACTTGACACATTAGATAACTCAACCTTGTTGCGGTAAGGAGCTTGGAGCTAGCATGGTGGGCAGCACGACCATCTTCAACAGCAAAAACTGTCTTCCCCAGCTAAACCAATCTTCCTTCCTTAGACTTAAACAACAAAGCTATAGGACTTCGAGGTTACTTGCTTATGCAACGTAAATCCTCACCTTATCTTTAGGCCTTTGTATAACCCTGTTGCATAATATAAACCCTAACTCATCTTAAGATTCTGAGGTTGTCGTTTGTCACGACCTAAATCCTCACATCTTCCAGGCTATATGTGATCATTTCACATGAATGTAAGCCCTAACTAATAAAATTGGCAAGATGAAACACCCAAATATTTCTATTCAAAACTGAAGCCAAACATTAGGATAGCTTGGGAAGTCATCGAGGTTCTTCTCTGGATCCATGACATCTCCTAGTTCATCTTCTTTTGGATTCTACAATAAAATGTTCCAAATTTGAACCAATCCCCTTTCACACCTCTACGTTCGTGTTGAAGAGTTCCACCCTTTGAAATTCCTTGAAGATAATATTTCTTGATTTTTATCGGGAGTCTTCTTAAGTGTACAAAATGTTCCAAATTTGAACCAATCCCCTTTCACACCTCTACGTCTGATCTCATTGAAAAATACCCTTTGAAATTCCTTGAAGATAATTTTTCTTTATTTTTATCGAGAGTCTTCTTAAGTGGCTTTGGTCATTTAAGATGTAATTAACTATAGGGGCACCCTTATATGAAGCATGTCCGAACCCAGCTTAATATAAACCCTATTTAATCTTTTATATTAAATATCTTATAGGAAGCATGTCCGAACCCAGCTTATTATAAACCCTATTTAATTTTTTATATTAAATAGAGAAACTTGTCAGCAAATACAAAGGTTTCGCAAACTAAACGAACGTCATACTTTCCTTAGTTTATTTGATCGAGCCTAATCCTCAAGTCTTGTGTTTATCCTCCGGGATAGATACATGATTTGAGGTACGTTGCTCTTTCATTTTAAACTATGAAAAATATGGGGTCAGTTTGATTTCATAATTCAACGTCCTGAAACGAGTGACGAGATTTTGATTTTGGTGACTGACAGCTTCTTACAGGCAACTCCCCACAAACCAACCCGAAATAACGTCGATAGCTTCTTGCGACTCCACTAGGGACAAGCTTTTCTCTTCATACAAATTGAGAAATATTATCTTCACACATTGGTAATATTTCCATGTCCCTCTTGAACCAAATTACCTTTCTTCCGTTGGCATACTCTACTTACTCCTATCTTGGGAAAGTATAGCTAACTCCTTGGACTTCAGGACTAGCTATTCAACCATCTTTGAACAGAGGGGTTCAGAAAGCCATTAAGGACTCTTTAAATTTTCACGTGGGGACGGACCCCCAATAGGTGTGTTGGTGGATTAATTCCACCTGGGCATTTTCTGCCACGAATTGGGTCCCGCACTGGGCCCTAAAATGTTTTCACATCTCCCTCCCAAATTTACTTTGCTACTTTGTGAATTAAACCAAATCGTGTTGTGCCACGCGCACTTTGAAATTTTTAATATTAAATTTTACTTCTTTTTGAACAAAGATGTTAAAATTACCTGTAAATTAAGACCCGATCGGTCTACAGATCAACCTCTATTTTTTTAGTGCTTGCACTAAAGATTATGAGGTTTTTGGCCATATAGTTAACCCTAAAACTTTTTGTTTTAAAGCCTGCTGCGATGGCCTACCCAACACTTACCTTTTCCTGTAACCTGCCAACGAACCGCAGTGCCCGTAACGTCGCTCCCACCATCAAGTTCGGAGCTGGATTTGAAGACCTCGAGGTTATCCTCGGGAAAGCCCCGTTTGTGGTAATGAAGATCGCTGCCCGGAAGTTCAAGAGCCGTCTGCAGAGTTTAGTTTGAACTGCCTTTAGGACTTTCCCACCTGCAAGAAGGCCAAAGCTGCCGTCATCAAGCCTACTATCCCTGCTACTGCTAAGGGAAAAGAACTGATGGTTGTTAAAGATTCAACCAAAGGATTAACTGTTCCGCCACTCGTGTTTGAGATCGGGTCAAGCTCAAGGACTGTACCGCTGACCCGTACTGAAAGGAGGAACCGCAATAGGAGAATTTGGAGGGCCATCAAAGCCCAGACTCCTGAGAACACACCAGTTGAGGGGGAGCCTCATCAAGTTGAAGAGGTATTACCGGAAGTTTGTCCACTCCTACGAGGGAGTAGATTCCATCCTCTGAAAGATACTGATGGATATGAGAGTATTCGAAAGATTGCTGCCGCATTACCATCCCTTCATGGACATGGTGAGGAGGGAAAGAAATTCATCCCCATCACCCGAGTTAGTGCAGTCTTCAGAAGGCTTGCTACTAAAGAAGGATGTTCGGTTAGTGAATTACTTAAACAAGTGGGACATGCAATTTCCCCTCATATGAAAAATGAAAATTTGAAGGATATTAAGTCCACTAGAAAATCTCATAGGTCGACTATAAAGTCACCTACCCGTGTTCCCGTCTGACTCCGTTTGGGAAACCGAGTTGATACTGCTATAGTCACCACCGATCATACCACCACCAAAACCGCAGGTCGCCGACCGATTAAGTCAAGACTGGGTCCGAGAAGTTTACGAATCATTCCTCCAATCATGAAAAGAAAGACAAGACGATTACCTGACACTGTAGTCGGTCTACACCATGGGGGGCATACCTTCCCTCGACATACCGATGTCTCTACTAAGATGTCTCGTCCTGAGGCATCATCCTCGAAGAAGAAGATGGTATGGGTACCCAAGGTCGCTGCACCGATATAGTTCAGTGAGCCTGCAAGATAAGAAGTAAAACCAGGGCCTGAGATATCTGACATCATTGCGACAATAGCCAGCGAGTTGGAGGAAGAAGTTGAGGATTTCCATCAAGGTCCTCCAGATCTTAAAGTAATCAAGGAATCGATAATTCAGGAAAAGTTGAGAAACTCGGGATCTTGATTTCTCAGTTAGCTCGAGAACACGGAGGTTCCGTCAATAGTGACAATGATGATTTTGATTACAGTGATTACTTGGAGGAAGATTTCATGGATGTCCATGTGATCGAAACCAAAGCTACCACATCTGCGCGCGAGGCTCAACCTCACACTGAAGAGAACGCCGTAGATGAGCTGCGTAGGGTTATCCTCCTCAGGGATGAGCAAGTTGTTCTACTGGAGAAAAGAATAGAAGAGATGACTGCATCTATGACCGCCATGGCCACCATTCAGGGGCAATCACAAGCACCAAGATTGGCTTCTCCAGAGATTAATCAGCCAGAAATTATACACATCACAGACAAAAGAAGGGAGGCTACTTTGACCGACAAAGAAGAAAAACCAAAGAAGGATTCTCCATCAGGTGTCATGCCATAAAAAGAGTTCAACCAAATGGTCAAACAAGTGTGGGAGGCCTTAGCTCAGTCCAAGGGCAGTGCATCAATTTTAAAGGGTAGACCTTACCTGGAGGAGTTTGATGCTTCGTCTTTAAAGACTGGCTCGAGAAGAACCTCAAGGAGNCACAGACAAAGAAGAACAACCGAAGAAGGATTCTCCATCAGGTGTCATGCCAGAAAAAGAGTTNATCTAAACTACCACCTCCTACTAATGTAAGAGAGGTTAGAAGTTTTCTTGGACATGTTGGATTTTACAGGCATTTTATGAATGTAAGAGAGGTTAGGAGTTTTCTTGGACATGTTGGATTTTACATGCGTTTTATTAAAGAATATTTTTGAAAATTACCAAACCTCTATGCCAACTTTTAGAAAAGGACAAGAAATTTGAATTTACTGAAAAAAATTTACTAAAGATTTCTTGGACATGTTGGATTTTACAGGCGTTTTATTAAAGATTTTTCAAAAATTACTAAACCCTTGGACATGTTAGATTTTACAGGCGTTTTATTAAAGATTTTTCAAAAATTACTAAACCTCTACAGGGACATGTTGGTTTTTACAGGCATTTTATTAAAGATTTCTCAAAAGTTACTAAACCTCTATGGCTTTAGAAAAGGACAAGAAATTTGAGTTTACTGAAGACTGTTTAAACACCTTTGAGTTATTAATTGAAAGCTATTTACAGGCATTTTATTAATTTGAATTTACTGAAAGCTATTTAAATGCCTTTAAGTTATTAAAAGAAAAATTAATCACAAGCTCTATTATAGTTTCACCTAACTAGGAGAAACCATTTGAACTGATGTGTGATGCTAGTGATTTTGCTATTGGATCTGTCATTGGACAAATGTATGAAAAGATTTTTAAAGTTATATACTACGCTAGTAAAACTCTTAATGATGCACAAATCAACTATACGGTTACTGAAAAAGAGTTACTAGCCATTGTGTATGCTTTAGATAAATTCAGATCTTATTTAATTGAAGCTAAATGTGTTGTGCATACTGATCACTTTACTATTAAACATCTGATGCAAAACAAGGATGCCAAACCAAGATTGATTATATGGATACTTTTGATGGAAGAATTTGATCTTGTGGTTATTGATAGAAAGTGAACTGATAATCAAATTGCTGATCATTTGTCAAGATTAGAAAATCAAGAATCATTTGACATTGACAATGAAATTACAGACTATTTCCCTGATGAACAACTTTATAATATTAATGAGTAGAAAATACCATAATATGCTGATATTGTTAACTATATTGTAAGTGACATTTTGCCACCTATCCTGACACTGCACAACAAAGGAAATTTATTCATGATGCAAAAGCATATTTTTGGGATGAGCCTTATTTATATAAACAATGTAAGGATCTGATTATGAGGAGATGTGTACCTTATGAAGAAACTGAACTAATCATTCAGAAATGTCATGATTCTAATTTTGGAGGACATTTTAGGATTGATAAAATTGCTTATAAAATTTTACAAGCTGGATTTTATTGGCCTACTAACTTTAGAGATGTTTATAGAGACATAAAAACTTGTGATTGATGTCAACGAGTAGGCAATATATCTAGAAGAAATGAAATGCCTCTAAATTTCATGTTAGAAGTTGAGATCTTTGATGTTTGGGGATTGCATTTTATGGGACCATTTATTCCTTCATTTGGAAACTTATATATATTAATTACAGTAGACTTTGTTTCTAAGTGGATTGAAGCACAAACTTTACCTCGTTGTGATGCTAAAAGTGTTTTAAGATTTTTATTGAAAAATATTTTCACTAGATACAGAATGCCTAGAATGATTATCACTGACTTAGGATCTCATTTTATAAATAAATATATTTAGAGATTGGTAGAAAAATTTAATATTATTCATAGAATCTCTACTGCCTATCATCCTAAATCAGTGGGTTAGTTGAAGTTTCTAATAGAGAGATTAAACAAATACTTGAAAAGAATGTAAACCCTAGTAGAGTAGATTGGTCCACTAGACTGGATACCGCATTATGGGCTTACAGGACTGCTTATAAAACTCTTATTGGATTGAGTCCTTACAGATTGATTTTTGGAAAGACTTGTCACTTACTAGTAGAATTAGAACATAAAGCATATTGGGCGATTAAAGAATTCAATTATATTTTGAAAGATGCTGGTAAGAAGAGCTAAATGAATTGGAAGAATTAAGAAATGTGTCTTATGATAACGACGTAATTTATAAAAAGAAATTAAAGTTATGGCATGATCAAAAGATTAACCAGAAGAACTTTGAACCAGGACAAGAAGTTTTACACTAGGCTGAAGTTATTCCCTTAGGAAATTAAAGTCTTGTTGGTTAGGACCCTTTACTGTGACTAGAGTTTATACTTACGGAGCTGTTGAAAAAATTGAAGTCTCGTTGGTTAGGACCTTTTACTGTGACTCAAGTTTATACATAAGGAGCTATTGAAATTGAAGATCGGAAGACGGGAAATAGATATAAATTGAATTGACACAGATTAAAACCATATTATGAGGGTAAAAGACCAAATTTTAAAGTGGTTTTAATGATCAAATGGACACAGATTAAAGCCGTATTTTGAGGGTAAAAGACCAAATTTAAAGAGGTTTTAATGATCAGGTCAACCTAAATGACACCTGAATAGGCTGGGCTGACGACGTTAAACCAAGCGCTTTATGAGAGGCAACCCATATTTATATTTAGTTTTATCGTGGTTATAGTAGTTTTTATTTGAAATTATCATTAGTTTGTGGTAGTATTAAGCTCTACTACTCTTAATTACCCTAGAAATATCATAAAAATTGGATCCATGAAGAAAAATTGGAACGCATTCGGACCAGAGCGAAACTATGCAAATATTGCCTTGGGCGGCGACGGCGCCTTCGACGCCGCCGACGACACCACCGATGACGGGTTTTTCCTGAGAGTCTAGACAAAATTAATACAGAGGCGCGTCGACGGCGCCTTCAACCCCGCCGACGGCGAGATCGGTGAATTGGCGGTTACTTGTGTTCAAATGACGGTTTTTGGGCAGTGATTGTCTTTTTAAACTCAAAAATTCGATTTCTAATTCATTTTTTCCCTCCAAAAATGAAGTGAAACTCCACAAATTTCATTCCTATGGCATCCAATTCCCTTGATAATCCCAGAATGTGAGTTTTCAATCGGCAAAAGTTTATTAGTGCGGAAGCGCAACGAATCTTCAACAAGTTACTGATGAAGAAAAGATTGATCAAGGAACGAGGATTTGTAAATCGCAGATTGAAGAATCCCACAATGGATATTAAAGAAACGATAGCGCGACGAAGATGGGAAGTGTTGTGCTACACTACCGCCGCTGTGGTAGTTCCAGTGGTTAAAGAATTTTATGCAAATTTACATGGAATCAACCAAGGAGTTGTTTATGTATGAGGAAGATGGATTACTTTCACTCCAGCGGGGATCAATGAATTATACATGATAGAGAATGTTCTTGTCTACCACCATTCCAATTTCGTCCCAACGAGAAACCAGATGAATGAGATTTACCAATATTTAACAGACGAAATTGATGATTGGGAAACAAGAGAAAACAAGTATGTTAGTTTTTCTGTGACACTCCTGAATCCCGTTTCGAAACATTGGTACTTTTTTTTTCTGTGAAACTGTTACCGACAATGAAGATCGGTAAAGTTTCTAAAGAATGTGCCATTTTAAATTACTGCATTCAAAGGGAACTATCGATCGACATTAGATCTATAATTGTGAAGTCGGTTTTGGGCCTGATCGTTCATGGATGAACTTATGGGCTTGGACACCCCTCCATAATTTTCTCACTTTGCAGTCAGTTCTAAGTGTCCTATGAAAATTGGAAAAAGGTACTGCTTCCTTGGAAGCCTTTGGATCCAACTTAGAAACTCCCAGTTTTTAAAGATGAAAATGACATGAAAATTATAGTAAATCAAGCATATCAGAATTCACTGCCAGTTCAACCCTTAGTCCCTGATAAGTCTCTGTTGATTCTGCACCGAATCAAGAAATTGGAAAAGGAGGTACAAAATGTCATGAATGTGATTAATAATATATATGATTTCTTCGATCATTTAAACTGGAGGATGAAGGAACATTTCAAACACTCTGATCATTTAGAAGATAGCTTTATACGACTGATGAGGAGGATGAAGTTAATAGAAGAGGATTCCACTGAAGAATTTCCATTCCGACCCTTCTACAACCTCTTATGCAATCAATGGGTGATCTCAGAGGAGAATCTAGTACCGAGTCTGAAGATTAGTAGATTTATATTAAGAGGATTCCACTGAAGAATTTCCATTCTGACCCTTCTACAACCTCTTCGTTCATGTGCAAGGGTGATCTCAGAGGAGAATCTAGCACTGAATCTGAAGAATAGTAGATTTACCTTGCTACCTGTTTGAAGAATTTCCATTCCGACCCTTCTACAACCTCTTCGTTCATGTGCAATCAATGGGTGAACAGAGGAGAATCGAGTACCGAGTCTGATGATTAGTAGATTTATATTTACTACTTATATGTCTATCTATGTATTTTGATTTGAGCGTTGTATTTGTTTTGCTTTAGAATTATGCTTTTAGATCTTTGTATAGTTGAGACTAAGCATAGGATGTTTTGTTTTCAGTGTTTTGAGTGTTGTGGCTTAGATTGCGACGCTGAATTAATGTGTTGAGGTTGAGACTATAGTTGAGACTAAGCATAGGTTGTTTTGTCTTCAGCGTTTTGAGTGTTGTGGCTTGGATTGCGACGCTGAATTAATGTATTGAGGTTGAGAATACCAAACTTAGGTGTGTTATGTAACGTATAGTGTACCCCTTGAAATTTATATATAAATGTGATGTTTTGAGTGTTGTGGTTTGGATTGCGATGCTGAATTAATGTATTGAGGTTGAGAAAATACCGCAATTTGAGTGTTGTGGCTTGGATTGCGACGCTGAATTAATGTATTGAGGTTGAGAAAATACCAAACTTAGATGTGTTATGTAACATACATTGTAACCCTTGGAATTTATATATAAATGGGATGTTTTGTGTTGTGAAAGTTTATATGTGCTAAGTACATCATTTAGTTATTTAAAATTATGTCTATAATGATTTAAAAGATGTCGTTAAGGCTTGGAATTGATCAAAATCACAAAACTTCAGAATTTAGACAAAATCAATAAAGCCCGCCGACGACGCCCTCGACGCCGCCGCCGACGAGATTTTCCCGAGACTTGGGATTTAAATTCCAATACAGCGTGCCGACGGAGCCATCGACCCCGTCGACGATGAGATCACGAAAAACACCTTTAACCGCAAATTTTGACCAGTAAACTGCCACTATTCATCATCCCCTTCTTCCTAAAAACGCCATTTTCGACCTAGGGCTTGAGAGATCTTGGATTGAGAGGCAATTTCAAAACTTTTTGACACTGGATTTGATCATCTCTAGGTAAGAGCTTCACTCCAAGCTAAAAATATTTGATTTTCACCATGAATTTCTTCCATAATGAGGAGATCCAAAAAATTTGAGAATGTGAAGAAAATTTGAGAAGAAATTCATGGATTTTAATGTTGAACTCTTTAAATTACCATTGGAAGCCATGATTTGCATATTTGAAGTAATTTTTGGAATTTTTCTATAATTTGATTAGATTGAAATGGCTCCACGTCAAAAGAGAAGAGTTGAGTTTGACGAGTCTCGCTTCGTCAATGCGATGGCTCAAACA
>JXCR01079279.1:235264-250882 GCA_002079205.1 Phalaenopsis hybrid cultivar
ACGACAGCTCCGAAAGCATGCGTGGTGCGCTCTGGTTGGACGCCGCCGTCCACGTAGCTTGCTAACTCGGCCCGCTATTCACGTCTCAAAGCGTTGTCCGGCTCGATCTCCCCCATCCGTTTGATACACGCTTGATCGAACGGCTCCCCGTCATCGTCCCCGATAGANACAATAAATCCAAAATGTTCCCAACTTCATTTCTTTCAACTACCACATGACCCAATTTGGCCAATTTGACCATCTTTAACCAAAATCTCAAATTGTATTTAAGGGTCCAAATTTCCCCAAATTCAACTCAAATGTCCATCAATTTGATCTCAATTAACCAGATACAAAATTCCCCAAATTCATCTAAAATGTCTATCAATTTGATCTTAATTGACCACAATTTCAATCCTAAACTCAAATTCACTTTTGATATGACCAAAGTAAACTAAATCCAAGCTCAATTGGTCCATGATTTGAACCTAATTCTGATTTGGGTCAAAACCCCAATTTTGACCATATGACTTAGTCTCACCAAATTGAACCCACAGTCTAGTAAATTGGCCTCAATTAATGTTGAAAAATATTTATAACATTTCTATACATCAAAATAAACCATAAATTGGCCTTGGTGAAGCCTTAAATCCATTTGATTTTGGCCTAAATCCAAAATTCCCAAATTTAGCCCCAAATTGGCTAAGTCCCCAAATTTCACCAAATTGATTGCCTTAACCTCCAAATTGGCATCCAATTCTTGTTGAAAACTCTTCATGAGTTCAATATTAACCATTTACAATAATTAATTTGGACCTAGCCCAACATGACCAAATTGATTAAAGTTCAAAATTTCTTCAAATTGACCTTTCAATTGGGCTCAAAACCATTTCCATTCTTCACCAAAGTTGTTCCTTGTGATCATCTACACCAAATGCAACAATAAATTGAGCCAATTGACATGGATAACCTAGCCCAAACCCAAGTTTTGGTCATTTGCACCCACTTGGACCCATGCACTAAATGTGACCTAACCACCTTAAAGCCACCAAATTAACTCCACCACNAGGTTGAGAGCAATATGTGGAACTTCAAGTTGAGTAAAGAAGAGGGTAGAATTTCTAATGGTGAGGGTTCCATGTCTAGTTTTCTAGGAATAGTCAACAGGAAAGTCCTATGGCTAAACCCTAGGCTACTAAAGAGGAAAAACTAAACCTCAACCAAAAATGAGGTCTACGGTGAGAGAGTAGTGGGAGCTCTGGAGTGACAGCCGGTATCCTCCCTGCCTAACCACGAAATTAGGGACCAAACTCTAGATTGGTCAATGTTCTTTATAGCGCTCAAAATAGGGTAGAGAATATGATGGCTCCTATTTGACATAAAATAGTTTTTAAATATATTTTTCAAATGATTTCAGTTTTTTAACAAGCCATATTTTCATTGTAAAGGGGAATGGTGTTTTCTCATACTTGAACTTTTTGTCAACAAAAACCTTTGTTTAATTTCAGCAATTTTACTTTTGAAAGTTTAGCATCTAGTTTAACTTAACTGTTATAGTCGTACATCTGCATATTTACTAGCATTTCACTTGAGTTGTTTAACTTCAAACTTCATACTTTACTTTATTTTTATTTTTATCTTAATTTAAGAATAGAATAGTAATAGCTAACTTATATATATTTCCAGCTTCCTTGTGAGATCGATATTTAGGACTATATTAGAGCCATGTATTACTTGAACGATACGTAAACTTGCGTTATATGTAGAAGGGAATTGGGAGTTTAAAAGAGTTTTTAAAGATAAATTATTTTCATTAAAGTTACATTATTGTTTGGGTTACATTGCATATTTATATTATTTTGATCCCAAGTTTCCGCACATCATTTTCACACACTTAAACGTTGTGATTAAGCCACCTTATTTCTAGATGTTTGCTAGACTAGGGCTAGGTGTAGTTAAGATTATTCATATCTTGGTAATTGTTATTTAGTTTGTGCTCTAGCGCATTTTGATTGATACTTTGTGTGTTTATTGGGTGTGGACATCCACACTAGTTTTATAGTGACAGTTTTCTGTCAGGGAGTCATGTTCAATAAGGAAGGGCTTTAATGATTTCATCTAAAAAAATTTCATCAAGTATTGTTTACTCTCCCTCTCACCAGCTAAGTTGCATGTAGATGGCCTTTATGCAAACCTAATTTTTATTTAGGTCAAATCTTTCATTTTATACTTTATCATGTACTTTAGATAGTCCCTAAGTAGAGTCTGTATCAAAAATAAAATAAGATACATGTAAGGGTTCCAAATGAAAAACACAAACAGAAACTTGCTCATATCCCATCCTTTGATTATAATTTTATATTTGATGTATATAATTAGGTCAATGTATTCTTTAGGTGCTGCCTGGCCGCTATTTGCTTTTTTGGGATATGTTGCCGACCCAGCTACACCGGTCTTTTATTATTCATATATTTGGCATGTTAATTTCAGTGATGTGTTGACTTGATACCACTTTCTTTACATGTGGATTGTCTAAAAATCATGCAAATTTACAATTTATGCTCTCTAAGGAAAAAAAATTATAATTTTTCAATAAAAGTAAAGCAATAAAAGATTAAGACTAATCAAAGTTTAGGATTAAAATATCACAACTTTTAAAAAAATCTACTTTTACTTTTTTGTATGGCCTTCGAGGCAAATTCAAGATGATTTGTGTAGCATGATTATAATACATGTAATCCATAATAGGGCCTCCATATTAGGACTTGTTAGCTGATTGCATCATATTTGCATGTTATGAGGAGAAGTCTGTGTATTTCTTCAACCTGTTTTGTCAAGCATAAGATTTCTACTTAGGAGGTTGTTGACACACATAAAATATATAGTATTTTTATACACATTTTTATATCTATTTTTGAGATATTGAGCTTTAATGAAAGATAATTACATGTTTTTCTCTTAGGTACAATCAAATGGATGAAAATCCTTAAAGGAGTGAAAAAGGGTCAAATTTGGAGAAAAATGAAGAAATGTGCAAAAATGAATTGGGGCACTGATACACCTAAAATATATAGTGTTTTTAGACACATTTTTATACCTATTTTTAAGATATTGCACTTTGATGGAAGGTATTTGTGTGTTTTTCTTTCATGCATAAGTAAAAAGGTGAAAAATGCTAAAAGGAGTGAAAGGATCAAATTTGGAGCAAAAATGCTAAAAATGGTGCAAAAGTATTTTGGCGCCTAAGCGCCAGAAGCAGCGCTTAAGCTCCGGTGAAACAGAGAAGGTCACACTTAAGCACCAGAGGCCCAACGTTTAAGCGCCAATGACAATTACTTAACGGGTTAATTCATTTTGACGAATTTCAAAGTGACATTTGAGGCATCTATTGGCTAAAGTGGGTGGTTATAACCACAAGGAGAAAATATAATTAAAAGACTTGCGAAAGGAGGAATCCCTTGGTAAATACATCGAATCAGGACACATTTTAAAGAGATACCAAGGCACCTCTTGGAAAATTATAAAAAAAGAAGTTGAGACTTTAGAAGGGTTCTGAAGAGTTCTGAAAAATTCTTGAAGAAGTTTGTGGAGAAACTTTTGGAGAAAATTTCAGGCACCACAAATTTATTTTTCCTTTTGTTTTTAGTTTTATTTTGAGAGTTAAGAGTGTTGTAAGAGAAAATAGATTCAAAGGAACTGCAAGAATTTGGTGGAGGATTTGAGATAAGTTTTTATCTTTGTTTGAAACTACTTTTAGTTTTAATCAAGACTTCTTGTTGGTTTGACAATGATTTCTACTTTTAAACTAAAAGACTACTTTTAGTTTTAATTAATGTATTGTTGGTTTGACAATGATTTCTACTTTTAAACTAAAGTATGGTTTTGTTTTCTCCATACAATATTGTTGGTTTGACAATAATTTCTTCTTTTAAACTAAAGTGTGGTTTTATTTTCTCCATAAATATTGGTTTGACAATGATTTCTACTTTTAAACTAAAGTGTGATTTTATTTTCTCCATGGATTATGAGATTTGACAATGATTTCTACTTTTAAACTAAAGTGTGGTTTTGTTTTCTCCATGGATTCTGAGTTTTTCCTCCATGGATTATGAGTAGTTTTCTTTATCTTTCTCCTCAAAATGATAAGTAATTAAAGTGTTGGAAGGAAGTTGTGGAGAGTATTAATCTTTAATGTTGGAAGAAGTTGCATATTGTGCATATTGTGTATTCTCTCTGTGGGTTCGATATTCAGGTCTTAATCAAAAAGTCTTATATTACTTGATAANTCTAGTCTAGCCATGAATTTACGGATTAAACCTGAGATTAGCCAATAATTTTTTATAACACTGTATCAGGGTAGAGAATTAAAATTGCTCTTATTTGGCACAATACATATTAAACCATTTATCTCATCTCATTTCACCAAAACCTCATTGTAGTGAGAAAAATGCTTTTCACATAGGAAATCTTCGTCACATAAACATAGTTTAATAGTTTAGTAGTTACTGTTTAAACTTTTCATTTTAGTTTTGCTAAAAGTTAAATAATTTAGTTTTATTAACATCTTACACATTCGAAATTAGTGACAGTAATTTCGTTTGATTTTTGTGAATTTTCTAATTAATTTATCATTTCATATTTAAACATTCCTCGTGAAATCGTTATTCGGGACTTAAATAGAAAGTCATTTATTGCTTGATAACGATACATATACTTGCCTAAAATCCCGACATTAATTGCTTAAATTTCTTATTCATAAAATATTGTATCATGCTTTTTGCACCGTTGCATGGCGGAATCAACTATATAACTTTTACACAACTATATTCTCGGATCAATTTACAATCTCTTTACAAAGGGGAAAAACTTATTTTATTCTTACTACTTTACACATTTTTAATTTTGAAACATTGCATTTATTTTTATTAGCTACTTTAGTAACTCTTTTACAAACTGATTGATATTATTCTCCTGCAAATTTAGTTTACAGTTTAAGTAGAAATATTTTTAATTTAGCATAGTAGATTTCTTATTTCCTTGTAGGTTCGATAATGAGGTTTTTAAAGAAAACTCTATTTNAACTAAACTGAGAAACTCTGAGCATATTATTAATATTTGTTTTATTTACGCATATTAAACTTCCCAGCTCATCCTCTTACCCCCTATGTTAGACGTTATGTTGAGATTTTGTGTTACAGGAAAAGCTAAAATCAAGAGTAATATAAGTAAATCTACTTACGAAGTGTCGATAAAATGTTGGGCTAAGTTAACTTGTTGAAAAGTTCTATCGAATGGATTTGGAGAGCGCTTAAATTTCCAAGTTTCATGGGTGTAAATGTCCTTTCTATTATTGATTTCCGAATTATCAAAGGGGACCATGTTTAGGAGGTTTAGCAAGAAGTGTATGGAAGCTGACCTCAAGATTTAGCCAATTCATTTAGTGCTGGCAACTTGCTGAACCTAATTCAAGTCTACAGTATGACTTGATTAACTTGACTGGTTGACTATCGGCGTACAATTCCCATGAGATTAATCAAATTGATAGTGAATCTCACCCTCCAAATTTAGGATAAGTTTATTTTTTCTCTCTCAACTATGTATGTCTCTCTCTCTCTCTGTTTGCGTGTCTAACTGCTCTTGATCCTTGATGAAATGGTTGCTTGTGGAAATAAAAATATCTTGAAAGAGAGGATTATTTGCTCTCCTACCATGTTATATGTGAATGTGATATTGTCAGGTTTTGATCTTGCTTCTAGAGTCAAAGAGTTCCATTGATGCTAATTATATAAATCAAATGATGGATCTGATAAATGGAATAGTTTTAAAGTTCTTAAGGTTATGTTTAAATGAAGCAGTTTGGTGTGTTTCCTTCCCGCAAAACTTACTATTCCCATTTGACGTTTTTTTTTTTTTTTTTTGGATACTTCTAAGGAATTTTTATGCAAACCTATATCTTTAATGGGTTTAATATTTAGCTGAAATACTTTAATTAAAACTAAATATATTACTTTCATTAAGAAATATCTATGAGTGAAATTCATTTTCTAATTACATGAATCATTTAGGCAAAGAGTAGGCTAGGTCTTTGGTAGTACCTTTTTTGATAGAATTTGGGTTGGATTTAATGTAAATCCAGCCAAACTCGAAAATCCCGTTGGGAGAAATTTGACACTTCCCTAAATTAATTTTCTTCTCCACTGTAACGTAAATCGCAAATTTTCTAATTCCGATAGATAGGTGGATTTGCCGGATTTGAGAATCCATCAGCCAAACATTACAGACAGATTTAACTTCAGTCATACCAAACATTTTTCTGAATTTAACACATCTAGATTTGATAAATCCGGATTTATTGGACTCGCTAAATTTTATTTAACTTGAATTTTTGGTGCAGCCAAATTAGTATAATATTTTTGATTGATATCAACAACCATCACATTGGGACAGTTGCTATTGTTGTTGAGGAATATCGACAAAACTTTAATTTGAAGGACCTGGCATGAAAAAATACGAGCATCAATAATTAATCTTTTCCATATTTTGGCCAAAATATTAAAACATTTTAAAGTTGATTATTCAATTGATGTCTCTTTTCATGATGCAGGCTCCACTCGAACAAAAAAAAATTAACAATTGGATTGAAGAAAAGACCAATGGGATCATAAAAAATCTCATCCCTGATGGAGCAGTAAAAAGCACAACCAGGTTAATCCTTGCCAACGCCCTCTACTTCAAAGGAAAGTGGCAAAACAAATTCGATAGCTCCATCACCGGAAATAACTACTTTTATCTCTTAGATGGCAGCACCATTCAAGTACCCTTCATGAGCAGCAGAGAGGATCAATTCATCTCATCTTATGATGGATTCCAAGTCCTCAAACTTCCTTATCAGCAACAAGGAGAGAACCAAATAAAACGTAGCTTTTCCCTGCTGCTCTTTCTACCAGACAAGAAGAACGGGCTTCATGATCTTATCAGCCGAGCTGTTTCAGATCCAAATTTCATAGACGAGCACGTTCCTTACCTGAGAGTTAAAGTTAATCACTTCATGGTTCCGAAGTTTAAGATCTTATTCAGATGTGAAACAACTGACGTACTGTCAAATCTCGGCCTAAGAAGCCTTTTCAGTTGGCCAGATGCCGATTTGAGTGGAATGTGTTTGGAATCAGCAAAACTGTGTGTGTCGAGTGTACACCATAAAGCTGCGATTGAGGTTGATGAAGAAGGCACGGTGGCAGCAGCTGCGACAGGGGTAACATTTTCATTAACGTGTTACACTCCGCCAGCGAAATTCGTGGCTGATCATCCTTTCATGTTTATTCTTCGAGAAGATGTAACAGGTTCTATTTTGTTCTTTGGTCATGTTGTCAATCCATCAGTTTTGGGGTAATTAATGCACCTATATTCCTGATGCATGACCGAAGACAGCCAGTCCCAATTTGATTTGGTGATTCGCTTAATATTAATGACCGTTTGTCGTTTATAAGCTTATCTTAACGTTTGATAGTTGGGTTGCTAAATTCTGTGTTGACAATCAACTGAGATGTTTTATTTAGGATTCATGTTTTTATGGAAGATTTGCATTCTTACCACGCAAATCTTATGTATTTACATATCTGATAACTAAACTTCAATTTTCAACCGTCAATAATCTTATTAGATTATTGGACAACTAACTTCCACTGAGTTATTAAACTCTGGAACTGTGAAGCAATCGAGTTCCAAATTTTCCTATGACAAATATGTTTCTTACTGTAGGTTAAATTAGCTACGTCTCATCTGTTACGATAATATTGTTAGATGTAGATAAAATACGTAAATCTACATGCTGGAGAACATAAGATAGATGATAGATGATAGATGGTAGATGGACCTGTGTCCGAAACCAACTATCAATAATTTTGTTTTGGCCAACTTTAATCATTTCCTTTTCTGTGACTTAGGTGATCTGGTCTGACCAGAATGTTGTAAAAAAAACCCTTGTTTTCATAAATTCTTTTCCTAGTATTATTCGCTTTATAATTTAATTAGGGATATAAAAAAAAGATGTTTAATAAATTCATAAANACTATCAATAATTTTGTTTTGGCCAACTTTAATCATTTCCTTTTCGGTGACTTAGGTGATCTTTTCCTAGTATTATTCGCTTTATAATTTAATTAGGGATATAAAAAAAAGATGTTTAATAAATTCATAAATATTTATAAATTGTATTTATTATTTTCTTTTTTTATTGCATATGTTCATGTTTTTCAATTTATACGTGTCATCCTTGTGTAAAGTTATGTTGATATATGTTTCGTTCAAATTTTAGCGGATGTCTTCCAATGATGAAATATACTTGATAATGTGGAAGAAGAAATAAAATACAAAAGTGTTGTAAATATTAGTTTAAATTTAAAAGCTTAGAGCAGGAATGATATAATGTGGTTAGTAGGAAGTCTAAGATAATAATTTATAACGCTAAAAATTCTATTTTTAGTGATGTTTATAATAGGTTAGATACTAAAGAGGGTGAAAAATATATCTATAAATCAGTCATATAGAGAGAAAAAAAATTAATATTTAATTTAAGTAAAAATACTAATGATTAAAATTAAAAAAAAATATTTTTCTTAGAGGAAGATATTCAATATTAATGAGTGAGATATTTTGATAAATTTTTCAATGAAGTTTCCAAATGTACAATATACCTAAGCGATCCTANGTGTTTATAATAGGTTAGATACTAAAGAGGGTGAAAAATTTATCTATAAATCAGTCATATAGAGAGAAAAAAAAATAATATTTAATTTAAGTAAAGGTACTAATGAGTAAAATTAAAAAAAAGTATTTTTCTTAGAAGAAGATATTCAACATTAATGAGTGAGATATTTTGATAAATTTTTCAATGAAGTTTCCAAATGTACAATATACCTAAGCGATCCTAATATCGTTAATAATAATATAATATTTTATTTTTACAATAGTATTAGTAAAAAAAAAAAGTTAAGAGGAAGATTTGAAGAAAATTAAGGTGAAAAATATTAAGAGCAAAAAATTAGTAGGACCTAATGAAGTAACAATTGAAATGTGAAAATATTTAAATAATTTGAGTGTTTCTTGGCTTACTAAACTCTTTAATATTATTTTAAAAATTAAAAAGATGCCAGGAGAGTGGAGGAAGAGTATTTTTGTTCTTATTTTTAAAAATAAATGGGATGCACAAGGATGGGCATATTNAGTTTCTTGGCTTACTAAACTCTTTAATATTATTTTAAAAATTAAAAAGATGTCAGGAGAGTGGAGGAAGAGTATTTTTGTTCTTATTTTTAAAAATAAATGGGATGCACAAGGATGAGCATATTATAGAGGAATTAAGTTGATATGCCATTTTTTAAAATTATGGGATAGGATAACTAAGAATAGGTTGACACCTAATACAAAGATTTCTCATAATCATTTTTTGATTGATGTCTGACAACTCTACTATGAAAGCTTTACATTTATTGGGAGGTTTGATGGAAAGTACAAAGAGTANCAGGTTGACACCTAATACAAAGATTTCTCATAATCATTTTTGGATTGATGTCTGACAACTCTACTATGAAAGCTTTACATTTATTGGGAGGTTTGATGGAAAGTACAAAGAGTAAGGAGGATCTACATATGATTTTTATTGATTTAGAAATGGTTTGTGATAAGGTTCTAAGAGAAATCTTTTGGAGAGTTTTAGAGAGGAGAGGCGTTGATGCCTTACTAAAGATATGTATACAAGAGCTGTTACTCGTGTTCGAACATAAGGAGGACTGAACAAGTATTTTCCTATTTCAGTTGGATTACATCAGGGTCTGGCTTTAAGCCCATATCTTTTTTACTTTATTTATGGATGCTCTGACCAAACATTTACAAGATGTAACTTGGTGTATGCTTTTCGCTTATGATATCCTTTTTGTGGATAAGATTTTGGAAATAGTTTAGGAAAAACTTGAATTCTGGAGGTTTGCATTGGAGTATAAAGGCCTTCAATTTTGTAGATCTAAAACTAGATACATTCAATGTTAATTTTAGTAGTACTTCTAGTGGCATAGTTGTAACTATGAGAGATCAAATCATTAAAAGGTGTATATCTCAGGTCTATTGTTCAAACTATTGATGATATAGATGGGGATGTTATTAGTAGAATTAAAGTTGGTTGGTTGAAATGGAGGAATGCTTCGGGACTTTTGTGTGATAAAAAATATCACTTAGACTTAATAGAAATTTTTATAAAATGCAATGTTGTATGACGCAGAATGTTGGCCTTTAAAAGAGGAGCATAAAACGAAGTTAAGTGTTGTTGAGCCTTGAAATTAAGAGACATAATGTGAAATGAATATATCCTTGATAGGATTGATGTAGCTCCAGTGGCAGACAAGATTAGACAATCGTCTCAGATGGTTTGGTCATATTAAACGTCGACCATCTGGTGATCAGGTTACGAGAGTAGATGATCTACATTCGACTTATGTTAAGAAATGTTGTGGTAGATTTAAAAAGAGTTGAGAATTTTGTATGAAAATTATCTTAATCTATTACCATTAAATGAAAATATGACACTCAATAGAATGTAATGGAAAAAGGTTTCTTGTAGCTATTTTTGTTGTTGTTGTCACATATGTTCATGTTGACAAATCTTTCACACCAATTTATTTATTAAATTAAGTAAACTTATGTATTGTGAGAAACTCTTTCTAAAACAATATGCCCCAGAGTTTAATCATAATTTGTTGTATGTTAACTTTAAGATGAATTAGTACAACCTAATCAAAGCAGATTGTTCCTTAATTTTATAGATTCTTTGCTAGAGTCTTCTTCAACGATCAAAATTTTTCTTTGATCATAACTCATTTCATCCTCAAAGCGGTGCACACAACGCATTTGAAAATGAAAAACAATGCATTTTTAAAGCCTTAAACGCTTAGTATCTTAACTTGCCATCACCTTCATCATAAAAAAATTTTCTCCAAATGGTTAGAATAAAGAAGAGTATTCGGTTAATTATTTGGCTCACCTTGCCCGAGGCATTCCTATCCAACAACTTTTATCAACATCTCCATTTGAGGGAATCTAGTTAGCTTCATCCAAAACTCATATAAAAGAAATTGTATAAGTTTAAGGCATTGCGATCATGATGATGATATTTTTTTTTGGATATGCTACGATAAGCTTTGTAAAGAAAAAAAAGACATTGCCTCCTAATGTCTTCGATTGTAATAAACACAAAAAATACTTATATAATATCCATCATGTGGTAGTTTAATTTAATGAAACTTATGGAATAATTTTATGTTTGGCAAACCCCTCCACCTCCCTTCATGAAACATTCAACAATTTCCCTCTCTCTGTATCAAATTATGGCACATGTGTGAATTTAATTTGAAGATGAGACATATCGAACATTGAGTATCACTCTGTCCCTTAAAGCAGGACTCTAATTAAGGACTTTTATCAATGATATACTATTGCGGTAATTTCAACATTTAATTTAAGGCTAGGTTGCTCTATCTTATGGGAACTTTAGAAAGTTAACCTTGAGATTATAATTATATTGTATTTCAAACATCATTAAATAATGATTATTTTCAATAACTTAAATTTCTTTTGTACAGATCGTGATGATGTTATATTCATCATGTTAAACAAAACTTATTTAATATTTATTGATAATATATATGCTTGGTGACCCCTCCACACCCACTTACAAACACAGTGGCACTTTTTATCTCCATAAATTATTACAACTCATCAAATTCATATTCAAGGAGCCAGGTAAACAATTGAACAAAATTCTCTCCTTTGATGTAAGCAGAAATAAAGAATTGTAATAATAAATCATTATGGAAGGTAATTGTATATCCTAAATTAAATAATTATCTCTCCCTTGAATCAAAGCATAAATTACAATATAATAATGCCATTTGAACTATAAATAATAAATTTAAATTATGGAACAAAAAGATTTGTTTTCATTTCTTATTGAAATAAAATATAACTATTATTTTATAATTAACTAACAAAGTTTTCATAGGTGACAACCACTTAATCCAAGCTTTATATAAAATTGAAAAGCACCTTAGATTATTTAATCCAAATGTTTTTTCTAGCACAAGGCTACAACATATTAATTCATGCTAATTACAAAAAAAAGGAAATTCAATAAACACCTACATGGGTATAGTCTAATCTTAATTATATTAAATTTTTAAAAATAACTTTGATGATAATAATTCATTAGTATAGCTCATTATATTAACAGTGTTTCTATAAGAAGATGCTAATTTATAATTTACAATTATCTTTAATAGTTGCATAACTCCTTAAGTTATGACTTATCGTAAGGTAGAGATTATCATCTAATTTAAAATTTAAAATTCCCATTAATGTTGCTCTATTTGTTTCACTTCTTAATTTAAATTTTGATTTAAGAACAAATTTGATATAATTTTAAATTTAAAGTTACTCAGATAAAGCTTTTTTAATATAACTCTTTTTTAATTTATGCATTTTTTAAAGGAGAGAATATGGTATTAAAATTAACATGGCATATCTTGAATTTTAATATGACAAGATGACACACACAAAGTGCTGGGAAACACAAGCAGCTCATGCAAATATATGTGACGTATCAATAGTATTGGGTTTGAGTTTTGTTGTCGATCCCACATGGAACGAGGAGAACTCACTGCAGGAAAAGTTCTAGTCTACAACTTTTAGCCTAAGGTGACAAATAAGAAAAGAACTCTTCTTTACCTCCTTCCGGTAGTATAAAGAAGTTTGGCTAGAAGTTAGACTTACTTCCATAAGTCCAATTATTATCCCAATTATATTATTCTCCCAATAAGTTTGCATTAACGTAAATCATATATCCCTATTTTGTTAGGATAATATAAGTTGATTCTATTATGATCTCTTTTAAGACTTATAACTCACAAAATATTTTAACAAATCAAATAGCCTAAATGAAGTGTAATGGAAGTTCAGGGAATTAATCATCACCAAAAAAGTTTACGCTTAAAATCAGAAAAAAAACTTTCACATCCATCAATCTGATTTCCCTATCTTAAGGGATAATTAGTGAATTAGTCACTACTAATGGTTGAACACATCAATAATTCCATTTGATTGAAAGAAAAAATAAAAATAGAAGTATTAATAGTAGAATAATACAAACCACAAAGTAAAACTCTTGAAAACTTATCTCCTTTTCCTTAAAACTCTTGAAAACTTATCTCCTTTTCCTTACAATTGAAAGAAAATGAAGTTACAAGCACAAGTCTCTCAAGCTCTCTAGTGTCACTCCTCCTCTCTTAGTTGATCGTCTTATGGCCTTCTTCCTTCTCGTTCCTCCTTCAAGCATTTTTGGTGGAATGAAAAAAAGGAAAATGCCCTTTAATTTTTTGCTTTCTTCCATTTTATGTCTTTGCCAAGCAAACTAGAATCTGAACTGCTCAAACCAGCAATTTTTTGGTACCGGCGCCTGGGCGCTACAATTTGTTCTTTTACAGTGCCTAGGTGCTACACTTTTGGCAACCCAACGCCTCAAATCGAATGCGAGGTTTATTTACTCTCAAGAAATCTTTCTCAATTTGAGTTCCTAGAAGCTGCAAGGCAATCCTCCAGCACCCCAAGTCTAGTGCCCCGGTGTTATAAAATCCAGTGTCGGGGTTTTAAAATCTTAAATTTGTGCACTCCAAAAGACTGGTCCTTGTGCTTAGGTGTCAGGTCCTAGCGCTTAGGTGCCACAACACACTCTACTCCTTTTTACTCATTTTGATTCCCGATTTTCTCCTTACACTTGTGTCGTCGCCAGAAATGTATTGCCGTCGCTGCCAGTTTCCATTATTATTGTAGTTATGGAGTCTCCACTTTGTTATCTCTACTTTTACTTTATCAATAGAAAAAACTATTCTTATAGACATTTATGAGGATACGTTAATCAATAATGAGAGAAATGTTTATCCTGAAGTTCTTTTCTTCCCATATGGGGAAGCCCTTATGGTTAATTATATTTTAAGTGGTAAACAAACCCTTTAAAAAACCTTCGATTATGGCTAATAAATAAAATGTTCTTACAAAGATGTTAAAATTTTATGAAGATAGTNATGAAGTTCTTTTCTTCCCATATGGGGAAGCCCTTATGGTTAATTATATTTTAAGTGGTAAAAAAACCGTTTAAAAAACCTTCGATTATGGCTAATAAATAAAATGTTCTTACAAAGATGTTAAAATTTTATGAAGATAGTAGAATCTTAAAGATTCTGACTATATTGATTTATATCTTCGATGATCTCTGCAAAAGTAAAGTTAGTATGAATTTGTGTTTTTAATTTGTTGATTAATTTTAATTTTTACACAACCCAGTTAAGATGTCCATGGCTTCGTCGTCCCGGGGCTGTCAGGGTATTCAGATCTACTTAGTCTGAAAGGTGATTAAACCAGGACTAGAAGATTGCATCGTCGAAGAAATTTTTGTAGATCTAAACATTAAGGTTCAAGTTGCATTCGATGACCTTTGTACATTTGGGTTCACTATAGGTTTTAGTGTCATATTCAGATTTTAGTGGTTGGAAATGTTTAGTTTGTTTACAATTTATTAACCGATTAGATTTTTGTCATTTTTGTTATTATTTTTATTTACAATGACCTGATCAGGATCCCATCCTTTGTTCCAAGTTATTAGGTTTGCAGTTTGATTAGTCATAAATAACAAGAAAGTAATTTGTTATCAAACATGGGTTGCCTTTTCCAAAATATCTTCTCAAACCTAGTTAAATTTTTAGGTTCAAGTTTAAATTTTAATGTCTTCTAAGGTAATTTTTATGTCATTTGATTTCTTAACCCAAAGTATCCCTAATTGAGGTAAAATGTGCTTTATTTCTCATATTTGAGAAATAAAACCCTATTTAACCTCGAAATACTTGGCTTGAAATTTTATCTTTAGAAAATTTTGAGTTGAATTAATTCTAAAGAATAATTTGTATATGATCTGATTTTGTCTTTTGGATCATTNTTAAGGTAATTTTTATGTCATTGATTTCTTAACCCAAAGTATCCCTAATTGAGGTAAAATGTGCTTTATTTCTCGTATTTGAGAAATAAAACCCTATTTAACCTCGAAATACTTGGCTTGAAATTTTATCCTTAGAAAATTTTGAGTTGAATTAATTCTAAAGAATAATTTGTATATGATCTGATTTTGTCTTTTGGATCATTCTCATGTTCTATTGAACTTACTTGAATACCTTACAATTGACCTAAACAAATTTAAATCAATTTTGGAGAAATTCAAGTTCAAATAACTTTTTTCTTAAACTTGGATAAAAGTTTAAGTTAATTGAAACCTACATTTTGTTTAAATCTGAATGTGATTTAAATCAATTATAGATTCAAAATTTATTTTGAACTTAGAATATTCATTATAGATAAACAAAGTTTATCTAAATGATTCAATTGAACTTAAGTTTAGTAGTTCAATTAAAAGGAATTCCTTTATACTAAGTTAAGTCTAGCTTTAGACTTAGAAAATTCCTTTTAATCAAGTTTACTTTAATTAAGACTTAATTAAATAATTAGGTCTAATATGTGTAAGACCTAATTTTTTTATTAATTTAACCAAGT